>JAPYYX010000991.1:0-42311 GCA_030522605.1 Cremastinae sp. B BG-2022a
GAACATGCTCGCCAAATTTTATCAAATTCTTATCATTTTTCAATTTCCTATGTGTTTAACATGCGATTGTAGATAAGTGGTATCGAAACCCCTTAATTTAATATTCAGTGATTCTATGATCCTAATTCTATGATATGATTCTACTTAGGTCCCTAATTCTATGATCAGAGATATCTAATTAAGATGAAGTGTTAGATTTTAATCTTCATTTTTTAATTATTCAGTAATGTAGTTAAGTGATTTTTTAAGTGAAATTATTTTTATAAAAAATTTATTAATTATTCATCTTAGTTCGATGTTTTTTCGTTCGATTATAACGTTTTCATTGAGGCAGGTCGAGGCTTCCCAATGTCACGCACAGGAGAGAACAAAGTCACGTACACCCGACAATCGTATTCTATGCTCACGTATTTCGTGTCTACCGCCGACAATGAGCGGGTATTCGACATTAGAAATTGATTCACAACCTCTTAAAGGATGTTCCTCTCCACTCAACACTTATTCGTATGCAAGAAGAATATCTCAACGTCGACCATTCAAATTCTAAATTCAAAGCCGTAATTCTTCACGCTCTGACTTATTAGGTGTGACTTAACAAATAATCTAATGCGTTAATCAAGTTTCAATGTCAGAGAAAGTATTTCAGGAAAATTGAAAGCTAATGCTTGAATATATTAACTGGAAGGTCAAAATAAAATTATTCAAATAATTTTTTCATAAATTTCGTCCTCGTATTTACAGACAAATAGAACAATAAAAATACGATTTTTAGACAAATATTTATTACATATACGCCGTGTATATGAACGTATTTTGTTAATCAATTACTCAAGAACGAGGTGGATGAAAAATTTGAAAAAATTGATTATTTTTTATGTATTTGACGTATAAGAATATTCTCAGAAAATTTCATCGAGTCTTGAAATTTTTCAATTTTCCTTCAGTACCACAAATGATTCGCCAGGATCCATCAGTGATGTCTTATAGTCTATGGATTGGAACTCTCGTGACGACTTCAGGAGCCCTCGTGGCCGCAGCTTTAGCTGCACTCTTGGCAGTCCTAAACACAGCAACGTCGCCGAGATCAAAAATTCTCTCTGTTCCTGGGATTTATTTGATGAACATACTGACTCGTAAGCTCACACTGTTTTTATTTTAATTCAAAACTCTTACGGTACTCTCTGGAGTCTTTTTTTTTTAATTTAAATTGTTATTTTTTCAGTGTTACTATGTGTGGCGAGTACGGGAACCTGGCTCGCTCAGTATTACACAAAATTGTACACAAACGTTTTACCTAGAGAAGACATAGAAAATATGTGGACTAGTGAAGCCAGTGCAGAACTTGGGTACTCGTTTTGGTAAGCTTCAAAATTATTTACGATTTTAATGGTTCATTACGATTTATATTTTTATTCTTATGTAATTATGTTATATTTCTGTTACTTGATGATTTTAATGAATATCGGTATTAAAATAATGCCAATATTAAAAATTAAAAAATTGTTCAAGAGGATATAATAAATTACTATGGAATATTCAGCACATTATCATGACCTGTTTCATGATTAATTATTTACATATTTCATAAATTAAATTGCCATCATTTTTATGCTTACAGGCTCGTCGTAAGCGCGGGGGTTGTTCATCTGGTAAGCATCGCTCTCGTCGGCTGGGGTTCCGGAAGGGACAAGGACAGTCGTCTCGAGCCAATACCAGCTTTGGAAGAAAAAACCGCAGCGGCCATAATGCTTTATTAATAATGAAAAAAAAATATGACTCAAGTGAATCCTTCTTTTTTAAAGCTAATGATAAATGAAGTTCCATTATTAAAGTCTTAATCGGAGATTAAAACTGGAAATTCAGTATCAGACAGAACGAGTACCGTGTGAAATATGATTGCTAAATGCAATTGCTTTGAACATCAAATAATTGATAGTACGAGCAATTGCGAATTTACCACGTGACATAAAAGTACGAGATATAATTGCAAAATGTAATTGCTTTGAGCATCAAATTGTTGATATTTCGAGCAAATTGCAAAATAACTCGCTCATTCTTGCCACTAATATGAGCTGATTACCATTCCTGATGGCGAATCAATTAATTTAACTCAATTGCTTTTCGGAATGGTTAAAGAATCTTCTACGATTTTTACTGATTCAGACATAAAGATAACAAGTTGTTGTAATCGGCCACGAATAGTGATCCATGTGATTCGAATTTCCAAATGAAAGGAAATCGTTATCGTGTCATGAGTAACGAAATAATATTCCGAACCTTCCGGCAATCGCCTGAATCAAGATTATCCAGTAAATACGTATACAAAATGAGATTTTGAGAATGTAATTTTTTAAAATAATCTACTGTAATTAACTGGCTTAGTTTCGTGTTTGATTAAGCGTTGGACTCTTCTTAAATTCTTGTATGAATTTGAATGATGTCTGTAACTGCAAGGTGTTTCGGTAATAAAAATTAAACTGATAAGAATTTGATAAAATTTGGACCGGAAGTTCCACAAGGAAAATGAGAATATTAGTTTTTTCAAATTGTAGTCTTGGTATTTACGGAGTAGTTAAAAAATGAACAAAAATTAGTTCTTTTTTTTGTCATCTGATTGTGAGAACATTATTGCCAAATTTTATCACAGTTTTATCAATTTCCTGTGTTTTACATGCATTTACCTAGATTGTGGTATCGAAGCTCCTTAACTCATAACGAAACTACTGAATGCTCATTAAAAGTGGACCAACGTAATTAGATTATAAAAAGGCTTTTTTAAGATCCGCCGAGTGTAACTCATTAGAATTTAAATTTAAGTTTTTTTATGTATACAAACATAACATTGATAATATGTAAAGGTGTACATAGTACGTTTGAAGTGCCGAGGAGATGTATCTTTTATTTGCTGCTTATTTATTACACGATTGAATGAAGGAATGATGAAAGATGATGATTTTTTCGATTAAATGATCTAACTAACAATAATATTCTCCAACTTTAAGACTAATTAAATTGTGTCATTAGTCTTTGCTCAAAATTTTCTACGCAACGGACGATCAAGAGGAATGTCAATTGTAATTGCAAAGATTGACTGCTCATTGAAATATATCAATTGCTGAGAATGTTATTAAAATATCATTTTAACTGAATCCAAAAAAATAAATATTTTTTATTGAAACGTAATTGTATGCATATTTCTTTCTCGAAGACTTCGAATATCGCATCAATGTGAACTTGAATTTTTCAGTGCTACCTTGATGCAAGTTCTTATTACCCAGTGACAGGTATAAATTTGCAGGTGCGCATCTTAATAAAAAAAAATTACAAAAAATTAATTACACGATAGTGCTGTGTAATTTGGTGGAGTAACGGGACTACGCGGACGTTGATAATTTCTTCAAGGCATTTATCAATGATCTATGAAAGTTCGACGACGAGATGAGTTTAGAAAGCCTTCATTTGTGTCAACAAATCGATCGCTCATGAATGAAACATCTTCTATTTTATATTCTCGATTTTCCATACTGACTGAAAGATTATTCTCTTGATTAAGGTATTCCTTGCACGAAATAGTTATCTTCGGATTTCACGGAAAATTTACAGAAACATCCTTTGATGTCATATGTACAAGTGTGTAAAATTTCAGGGGCTGTTACCGACTGAAAAATCAAGATATTTATTCTTTAAGATAGTCTTTTTTCGCAACCTCCCATAAGAGCCCGTGTTAAATATTACGATATTAACGACGAGTATCTCGATTTTCCGGTCGGTGAAGCCTATTGAAATTTTGCACACAATTTTATATAACATCAAAGAAGCTTCAATGAATTTTTTACAAAAATCTGAAGACAAAAATTTTTGATTTTGTTTATTATTCAACAAATAAACTTCACCTAGGATCGATTTGGATTTTGAGCATGTTTTTCTTTATTTGATTTGCAATAACTTTTCCTAATGGACTTAAATCCTCAGTCCACTTGGAGTATGAGAAAAAACGAGATCAAAATTTCGATATCCCCCCTCGCGCTAGGAATATCTTAATTTTATTATTTAATTAGTTATTAAAATCAGAATTTCTATATCTTGAAAAATGCTCATCCGTCAAACAGTATTATTATGTGCAATTCAGGATCGAAGGTTGCGATGAGAAATAAATGCATTTACAACATTTTTGACAATATTTTAAGATACAAGAGACCTTTATTAATATCGCGACGATCTTTTAATTTGTTTATTCCTTTCATCATTAGCACAAGGCAGCGAAAATGAGGCCGATTTGGCAGCCTACGCGACATTTCTCCGTTCTCAAGAATGCGAAAACTATCTCAAAAATCCTGTCAAAGGATACCTCGCAGTTTTCATTATTTACCTGACTTCTTTGATTTATAACCAATCACCAATCGATTGTAAAATACGTACAAAAAAATGATCGACGGTCTCAGTTCTTTCCCATGTCGTTTTTTTTTGTATACGCGACTTAAAAAACCTCAAATCAAGTTTCAATGTAATGAACTACAATACTTGCGTAAATAATAATAATAATTCTCAATATAGTCGAGCAAATGTATGACACACGTTAAATTGAATGATCGAAAAAAGTCATTGCGCAAATATGTGTATATCGATGTATACGTAGCGTTTATTGTGAAAAATCAATATCGGCCTCTCATAATTACTATCAATGCTTTCCAGTAACGAAAAAATCGGACACTGTGTTGCACTGTTGAATTTTTTTGTTTTAGGAAAGCATTCTATAATTTCCATTGTCACTCGAGGTACAATAGAGAGTGACTGCGCTCAGTTGGTTGATAAAAAAGCTGCGTACTTCATTAACGCCTGCTTCCGACCTTGGACCATCCGTCTTCTTCCTGTCCTTGACCGTCCGACTTGTCTTGAGATCGCAATCTTACTTCATCTTTATGCTCGTCAGGAGTACTGAAATTTGTACACATTCATTTATACTCGTTTTAGAAATAAAAAATTGAAAATTTCATCATGATTATATGACAATACTAGGGCAGAATAAATAATGTTGTCAGATTTATTATGAATGTTGAATATTTCTAATCGACTCACGGTTGTTCACGTCGCAGTGGCTCCTTCGAGGAATCTTGTGACGCATCCGGTCCTCGACGCCATTCGTTCGACGCGGATGAGCGAGTGTGAAACTTGGGTCTCTCGGAATCATCGCGAGCCAATGGACGCTGTGGGCGATCATCATTGCGACGAGGAAGCGGTGCACGGGGTTCGGTGTTACGGGCATCGCGCCATGACATACCAGCTCCCTGATAAAAAATTGTCACATGTAATTTCGGAAATTTTGCTCACCCTTTTATTTTTCCTCTTCCACGCTCATACGGCTTGAGCTTTATTTTAAATGTTAAAAACTCGTTTCCACGAATTCATTCGAACTTACCGCTGGTCGAGAGCTCGTTTTGTCAAAACCTCTGTCATCGCGTCTATCTCGATCATCCCGCCTGTCACGATCGTCTCGTCTTTCGCGATCATCGCGCCTGTCTCTATCATCGCGTCGTTCCCGATCATCACCTCTGTCCCGATCGTCGCGCCTGCCTCGGTCCTCTCGGCGATCTCTATCATCTCTACCTCTGTCCTCTCTGCCACGATCCTCTTCACGATCTCTTCTATAAGTATCGCTCGATCTTGACGAGGTAAAGGCACTAGAAAAAACGAACGTTTTTAAAAATTGCCAAAAACTATCGATCTCTGTTTTATAAGAAAAAAATATTCTGCGATTAACGTACGGTCTGCTTCGACCCTCTTCGTCGAGACCTCCGCGATCGAGGCGCTTGAAACGATCTTCGCTGCGCTTGAAACGATCTTCATCCTTTCCATCATCTTTTGTAGCTTCTCTGGTTTGGGAACGCCACGAGCCTACTTGAACCGGTGGTACTTGAAAAAAAATTATTAATTTGTATAACACAATGTGAAAGAATAATAAAGTAAATTACAGTATTATTACACATATTAGAAAAACTATATCAGTAACAAAATTAAAAATCATAAATGGTACAGTGATGTAAAGTCTCTTACAAAGAGAAAGTCAATTGACTTGCATAAAATTTTATTGCTTACCTATGGGTTTCGGTGCATCACGATTGTAGGATCCACCGCGCCAGGGTTCAGCTTCTTGCTCCTTCTGTCGTTGTTCCTCGAGTTTGCGTTCAATCTCGGCCTCTCTGGCTCGCGTGATTTCAGCTTGTCTCTCGAGTTTGGCGAATCTCTCGGCCTCGCGAGCCTTCTCCTCGGCGCGTCTCACGCGTTCCTCCTCTTCTCTCTTTGCTCTCTCCTCCTCGAGTCTCTTCTTCTCTTCTTCCTGGCGTATACGGAGTTCCTCCAGTCGCTTGCGTTCAGCCGCTTCGGCTCGTTCTTTTTCCCATTTCGCTTTTCTCTCTGCTTTGCGCTGAATTTTACGCTCGAGCAATCTCTTTGCCCTCTCCTCGTTGAGCATTTTCTCGAAGTTGTGCAACTTCTCGAGGTAAGCGCTCTTACGTTCTGCGAGAATTTTCTCCAGGAACTGATCGTGGTCCTCCTTCATGCGTGCCATTCTCTCACGCGTAGCAACGGCTTGACGACGCTCCTCGACGGCGGCCAGAATTCTCTCCTGTTCCTGCTGCTGCCAACGTTGTTTGGCCAACTCGGCTTTTTGTTCGACGGCCTTTTCCAGAAGCGGAATTTCTTCGATCCTCTTGGCGCGCTCCAGGTAGTCAACCTTCTTCTCCTGGGACTTGAGCTTCTGTTGCATCTCGCGTCGTTCCTTCTGCAGCTCCTCCGCCTCTCTCGCTGCGATCTGCTCAGCATCGAGTTTCTTGATCTCGTCTTCGTCCAATTTCTTGAGAACCTTCTGTCCGTGAGAAGTCTGCGATATCTGCTGCATCTTTTCCTTCAAGTGACGATCCTTGATCTGCTGAATTTCACTCTGCTGACGTTTGCGTTCACGTTCCTCTCGCTCGAGTTCCAATCGCTTTTGCTCCTGCAATTGCTGCAGTCTGTAGAGTTCTTCCTGACGACGCATCTCTTCCTCCTCCCTGATCGTGTTTATCTGCTCGATGTACTCCTTGCGCTTCTCAATGATGTGCTGACGACGAAGAACCCGGTGATGCTCCTTAACCTTCGTCTCGTGATAAAGAGCGACAAGCTGAGCTCTCAGCTTTTCTCTCTCCTGCTTACGCTTGTTCGGACAGATGACGTTCATAGCGCGATGCAAGACCGTTGCCATGTTCACCAATTGACAGCGGATTTGCTCGGAAGGCATCGCCTGGAGTACGGGACCATCCGGATGATCCTCGCGCTGGGCTTCGCTCAGGTCGACTCCGAAGTGCACGCAACGCTTACCGTGATCTATTCGAATCTGCATGTCGTTGTAACGCACACAGTCGACCAGCAAACGTTCGAGATGAAAGCCGGTCGTGAATTTCGCTAGTTCTAGCAACCGCTCGAATTGTATCGTTTGATAGACCTGCGAGACCTGGTGGACTAAACGGACCAGAGTGACGTCTTGCAACGCAGTCACGTACTGGGCCAGAGGCGATGTTTCGTCAGCCTGCAGAGTCGTTATCACCGAGTTAACTCTGTTGCACAGTTGAAGAGGATGGAACTCGACCTCCAGCCAAGAGTAAAGCTCCTGGAGCTGTGGCGAAGCGAGATTCACGACGTTCATGCGGACGATGTCTCGTAAAAGCGATGCCCTCGTTGGTGGTTGACTCAAACCGAGAAGAACGGCAAGCTTTTGAGCTTTCTCCAACGGACTCTTGTCCGTCTCTATGAAACGATCGAATTCCGGATGAGCTGATGGTAACGGTATCGAGAGCGTCGCCAAGAGTACTCTGTTTGCCATTCGCTGTTGCTCCTCCGACGAGAGATTCTTCTTCATTTCACGAGATAGCTGCAACAGCTTGAACAACGCAGCAGCGTGGAACAAATAGTTCCCGGCTTTCCAGAAAACCATCGCTAATTTCTGATAGTAATTCGCCATCGTCTTCGGCACCGGTAGCTTCTTCGAGAGATTCATCAGGCCGTGAATATCCTCGGTTGCTTTGTAAGCTTCCTGCCAGAGTTCCATCTGGATCGCGGAATCCAGTTGGATCAATCGAGTCTCCAAGTTCAATTGCTGAGTTTCAGCTTTGTTCATGGACACATTGGAGACCAGTTGAGGCAATTTGCAAATCTCTTCGAGATGCTTGCGTAATTTCTCGCACAATTTACGAAATTCAGTCTTGCGATTGTAATCGAGACAGAATTGGAACGCCATACGAGCTATGTCGTGATACAAGGTCTCAACGTGCGCGTTTGTACGCAGCAATTCGAGACATTGACAGTAAGATTCCCAGAGAAATTTGACCCATGGAGTTAAAATCGTTCTGTCGCTACGATCCTGAGCATCCTCACCGCTCACAGCTGACAATAAAATGCTCTCCGGGGTCGCAAGATGGTCAAGATCGTCTATGTCTATGACAGCTTGCTGACTCTGTTTCCTAGCTGCGTCAGTTTTCTCTTCTGCCATTCGCAGATAACCACGAATTACGTTTTCTAGACTTCCAACGTTTACGGATTGGAACATGTTGCGATATTGGAAAAGACCTTCCTTTGCTATATGCGATTTTTTCAATTCCACACACAGGTCTAAGTATTTGAACATTATCGGCTCCAGTACCGACTCTGACCAGCTGTAGGTCCATTTTTTGTTCCGGAATATTTCCTGCAGCGTATCTAATGCTCTGGCAGGCTTGCCGACTTCGATGAATTCTAAGAATGAAAATTTCGAGTTTTGTAATTACTGGTTAAAGCTGAGAGGAGCTAAGCAATTTCTGTGGACTTTTTTTTAAATTAGTAGCTATAAAAATTTGACGCAATATAATACACTGAAAACTCTCATATCTTAATCGTTCGGTGCAAAGGAACCTCTCAAAACTTAACTATGGCGGTAATGGGAAAAATTAAGTTATGAGAGGTAGTTTTTTAAGTTATGAGAGTTTAAGTTACGAGAGTTTCCAGTGTAAGTTTAAAAGTATGAAGTCATACTCCAATCTCATTTTGTTATGAATTAATTGATGTGCGCTACAAGGAGTTGTGTTTTATTTATGCTAATTAACAAGGATAAGAAACTAGGTCATAAGGATCAAAGCTGTAATGATTTTTCACTCATTAATATGTTTTCATTTCAGTTGTTTTGTTATGGAGTGATAAATCCAGATCAGTTACTGCTCATTTTACATCCTTATGTATGCAATAAATATATTTTCGAACGGTTATTAATTCGACAAAAAAGGATTTTGATCCTGTTACTTTCGACGTAATCAACGCATAACGTACTCCATTCTATCATGATATAGTTTGAACCGCAAAAATACTCCATTTATTAAAAATATATAAAATATCGATTAATATTAACATTGTGAAAAATATATGTAGTTGGATTACATAAAGCCCATGTCTATAAAGTAATGCACTTTTGTGACACGTGAACGAAAAAAGCTTCATAGAAAAAAAATGAAAGAACGAGGCATATGTCAAGTGCGATTGAAAACTAAAAGATTTCAAGTGCTAAAACATCGATTATTTTTCGTTGCAATTGTTTTCAAGATATTTTTTGCACAATTCCTTGAATAGAGGAAATCAATGCAAATAAAGAATATTCGATGCATCGGTTGATTGCCCTAGCAAAAACTCGGCCATGTTGCCAGGCTTACAGGTCCGGAAAATGTTCGGGGTGTGATGCTCAAATTAACGACTTACCGTTCGCCCTTTTCAGGGCGTTCTCAGGACGCTGTGCAAATCTCGCCATTATCCAGTTGTTCGCAGTACTCGCACGATCCTTATTGAAACAATACGACTACAAGGTATCAATGCAAAGCCTATTTTTTGTAGAAAATTGCACCGCGACGAAACAGTCGCGTGAACGACGTGACGACAACCGCGTGTACCGGATGAAAGGCGCTGACTGAAGAAAAATGGCTTCCCGTAATACGCGAGTCAAATCCTGACACCGGCTGTAAAATACGCCGGTAACAAGATTTCATAATAAATCAGTAATTTAAAAAAAAATACAAATATGCTTCTGGAGCTTCAGATTTATTATCTGAGATCATAAGTATTTACGATAAAACATAATGTAAAGTAAAAGTCTAGAATCTAAACTTGAGAATATTCTTTTGATTGGACCGCACCAAAAGAATAATACAATACGATTTTCCGCTTATGAACTTGGCGGAATTTTGTTTTCTTCAACAATAGATTTTTGCTATATAAAAATTGATGGTCGCGATTATTAATGAAGTACATATTAATAAAATAAATCAGCTCATTGTTCATCATCCATTTTTTTATCGTGTGTAAAGAACGTTGTTTGAACGCGACTGCAGCGCTTTCTGCAGCTATTATGAAATGATAAAAACTTACAGAAATAAACACCAAGTTTGGTTGATCGATTTTATTTATATAATATAAAGCAACAACGAAATTCAAATGCACATACTTAGTAGATAATAAAAATTAGCAATGATTCCCTGTTCAAGGACAACCTTCTGTTAGAACGGTCAAGATTTTTTCGGCGAAGATCGCGCGCGGGGCGCGCGATGTCTCAAAATTTCTTTTTGGTATGATAATTTAATTTAACGCACGATGATTTAATATCAATTGTATATTTTATCAAAGTCTATTTTTTTACCAATAATAGAGTTTGCTTTTTTATTTAATCGATTTATATGACAGTGTTTGACATTTGAAAATCCTAACCTCTCGTTGCACGTGATAACCTTACATATATAAATATTTTTTTATTAAAGGTATTTTAAATCTTGTCTTTTTAATTTTCAGAGAATGAACGTAGCAAGGGGTATGGGAGTATTTATAACGAGATTTAATAATATAAGAGAACAATTATTTTCACCAAAAAATTTATTTTACACTAATGTTGGAATATCAATATCATTGTCCGCCGTGGGAGACATTCTCGAGCAACATTATGAAATTCTTAAGGTACGTGTCGAAAGATTATACTTTCCTTTTGAAGATCACAATATTTTAAAGGAGTTTGACAATTAGTTCAAATGTACGAAAAGAAATGAAATTAGGGTCATTCAAATAATGTTTGTTTGCGCCAATTCTGTTCCCATATACTTATTCCGATTGCAAAAATATTTCATTTTAAATTCAAATGACCCTTGCAATAAACATTTCACAGAAATAAAATATTTGCATATTTTTTGACTAAAAAAATGTATATGTATATTTATTATTACACAAATATTATGCCATTAAAAATACAAATCATTATGCACGTTTTATTTTTTTATCATGAAATGGGATTCACTATTTAGTATTTAAAAAATAATCTTTTATTTAAATAAAAATATATGAATTTCGATGTTTTGTTAAAAAATTAATCATCTCTGTCTTGCTCATGCAATTATCAGTGAATCATTCAAAACTTTGATTACTGGCCTATTAGAAATAGTTTTAAAAGAAAGTGATGGCTGAAATTGAATGAATCAAAATCCCTCAAAATGAAAAATCGTTGTTGCGAAACGTTTTATTTCATACGAAATTTACGTCACAGGGTGAATGGGACAAATGGAGTCCGAATCGTACGAGAAACATGGCTATATCTGGACTCTCGGTAGGAATTATTTGCCACCATTGGTATCGTTATCTCGACGCGAGATTGCCAGGCCGTACGATCGGTGTAGTCGCAAAGAAAGTAGTAATTGACCAGCTCATTTGTTCTCCACTTTGTATATCGATGTTTTTTATAACGCTTGGAATCCTGGAGAAGAGCAGTTGGTCCGAACTCAAAGTTGAGATACGTGAAAAAGCTCATAGATTGTACATTGCCGAATGGGTAATCTGGCCGCCCGCTCAAGTTATAAATTTTTACGTATTACCAACGAGATACAGAGTGCTCTATGATAACACCATATCGTTGGGATATGATGTTTATACTAGTCAAGTAAAACACGATAAATCTAAGGCAAAAGGAAGTTTAGTTTAACAAATTGAAACTTATAAATCCGCTTTTAATAAAAACACAACCGAGCGTGTACTCCTATCACGGAATTTTTTGAATGTCTTTGAAAATTTTACACAAAGTAAAATAATTTCTAAATTGAAAGTACCTTATCTAAATTACTTTTAAAAATATAAATTCTGCAGGCAGAATGTCTCACATATGTCTCTAAAAAAGATACAGTTCGTTTGTCCGCAAAATCTGTAAAGTCTGAATGGAAAATGTTTTTAATCATAATGGTTATTCTTGTACATAAATAAGAAATTTGTTGTTAAATATATTCACATGATTATGAGGAGGGTGACATAGCTGCTTTCTGTACAATCTTTTTTTAATTCATAGACATACGTCTTTAACTTTCGCTATATTCTGCATTGGGAAGATGCACGGTCCTTTTGTGTAATTGAAATCTTAATGTATTTGCTTTGAATTTTTCGTTTTAGCGAGTAAGTATTGTTGCAAAGTCAATTTTGGCACTTTTATTTCAAAGAAGTCGAAAGATTACGATTTTGATTTTGCAGCATTCCAATTTCTTTCGCGTTCGCAATTCTCAAGCAATTCATTTATTTTTCATGCAACTTCCCAATCGTTGTAAATAGTTTAAAAAGCATACGTTATTAGTTATGCGACTGAAAATGATGTTTTCAGCTAATTTAAATACATTGTGCAAAGAAAAATATTTTTCTCTTAATAATTGAAATGTTTGTTTCAAATACTTTCACTTGTACGTTATCGAATATTCCAAGGAGGGAACAAGTTCAGATTTTCCTTTTTCAGTGAATTACTATTGAACTAAAATAAATCAATATAAATTAAATACCTTAAATAAAATTACTAAAATATTTAAATCGAAACTCTTAAAGTTCAACGTCAGTTATTGAAAAAATAATCGCGTTAGCTCTATCATAATCGTCAATAAATATTCTGAGATCGACTCTCCGATAGTTTTTTTTCGCTTAAGTAATGTACAGAATAAATTAAAAAATATAGATATGATTTTCTAGTGACTTAGATCCCAAAATTCGATTGTTCACTTTTGCTGATTTCTATTATACATATTAATGTGCTCACCCAAAATCAAAACATTCCATCGTGTATGCCAATTGGTACAAGGACCGCTATGAAAAGTAGGAAATTTCGAGCGACCAGTTTCCAATCGTTTGGCACTGCGTATGGGGCCAAAATATGCGTCAATCTGTGAATCTGGAAATGAAGATAACAGAATTGAATTAGGATCATTCCTTAGTAGAAAATTAACACAATTTTTTAAATATTTCCCATATGAAATACAGAGACACGATTTTTCTTGAAATTTTACCTCGTGACTGGCACATATGAAAATAAATGACGTGACGAGAAGATTCAAAACTGGAAAACGGGGAAGCAAAACCAAAACGCCGTGGGAATCGGCAGCCAACCAGACGTGACCCTGGCCAACCAGAGTCTCAAGGCTTATCCTTCCCAATCCTGCCAAAAGGACGGAGTGTTTGCCACGAAGAGCCAGCGATGCGTTTCTGAGTACAATGTATCCAACAATCTACAAATAAAATTTTCATACGTGACAAGCTCGTTTTTACATATATCACGAAAAAATTACATAAAGTTCGAAAACTTTGTTTATTTGGATAATATTATGATTAAAAATAATTAAGGTAGTTCGAAAGTAAAAATTGTTTTCTTACGAAAATTTTGAAAAAATATATGTTTTGAATGAAAAATTTACAAATCGATTGATAAAAGAGAAAAGTAATTCTACCGTCTAGTTTTTTAGTTATTCGAGTTTGAAATTTTGTGATTCTTCCATTTAAATGCGTGTTAAACGCAGTGAAAAAATACGTTTTTCAAAATAACTCAAAAACGGTTATTACCATTTTCATAGAAAAGAAGATGTTGGAGTACTTCGTAAAGAATATTCAGAAAAAAATAAGCTTAGTTTACCGTCTAGTTTCGGAGAAAAAATTATTTTGTGAAAATCACACACTTATTTCAGTCAGAGAATTTTCAAGGTTTGCAAAATGGCAACGCGAAAATTTCGTAAAATATATCCACCTTATTTACCTCTTTTTCATCGATGAAAATCTTAAAATTTATCAAAATTAATTTCCCAAAAATTGCAAAAAGGGGCCTCGCCCCATATTTATACGGCACCCAGCGATTGAACTACCTTAAAAAAATTTCTCCCCTAACGAAGCAAATATTACCGGAATAAAGACGATGTAGGAATGGATCTCCTCGCACTCGGAAACGGAGACACAAAGTATCGTGAACGTCGTGTACGCCGCGAGTGAAACGAGCGCCAGAACCGGTGCAAGAGCAGTACCAGGAACATGATCAATTCTCTGGAGAGCGAGAAGAGCGGCGCCGAAGGCAACTCCAAAAGCGACACTGTAACGATCTACTCGCCAACGTGACCACCATTCTCGGATATCATCATCCGTCGTGACGAACAAGGCTTTCCAAGGTCTCGTTACAAAAACTTTCTCAAAGAAGACCTGCGAAAAGTTCATCCTTTATTAGTACTTTATTACTTCTAATTTCCGTTTTCCAAAAATATTGATCGAAAGTGTGCTATAATAAAGATTTTTTCGGGTTTCATGAATGCTCTCTACAGACAGTTAGATAAAATGTTAAATAATTCACCTCTGACATGTACAAAATTGTTATCACCGAAACGAGACCCAAAAGTTTCAGCGCCAGGTACAACAAGGCTCGTGGACCATGTTCTGCCAAACTTCCCGAGTACACGCGCGGTGGTAGCCAAGCGAGAATGTAAACCACCAGAAACCAGAAAGACACAAGGGGAACAAAGTGGTAAAATTGATAAGGCCTGTTCATGCAGAGACAAAGAGACACAGTGAGCAGATTCAATCTGAAGAGGACCTGAAACATCAAATTTTTCATATTTTAACTTAAAAAAATTAAGTAATACAATTTTTTAATTGATAATTTAAGTAAACTGATTCTTGAAATTGAATAATTCTTACCCTGGCAAATCGAACGAGCGATACGTCACCAGTATGCCAGAAATAGCAAAAATGTCCATAACCCGATAAAAATAAGTACGCTGAATTGATAAGCCTAAGGTGCATGTAAATTGGCAAAACATTGCTCGCACCAGTAACGTGATAAATAAGTACGACGGCTTGCATAAGACCACGCCATTCGTCGGTCTGTTCCCGATTCAACGCGCGTGGCCCTCGCTCGCAGTCTTCTGTAAAGAAGAGACCAAGAGCGAGGATGTAACCGAGAGGCAACCAGAAGCTAAATTCGCTGTAATATTTGTTTTCCTTCATAAAGAAATTCGTACGATCGCATAAGTAAAAGTATGCGAGTATCGTGGAAAATAACGCCAACGACGTTATAAGTGTATAAACGTCGTGTGTCTGGACTGGCTCTTTTTTTGAAATTTCGTTCACGTTAGATTCCTCATCCTCCTCGATATCTTCGGACGCCATTCGTGTGTATGTCGTCTCTGGACGATGATGGCACGTCTTTCTGTACAACCAAATGCTCAAGCCCATCGTGATACTATAAAAAATAAATGAATTTTCACAATATCATTTTTAATTATTGAATTATTCAAATATTTAATTAAATATTTGAAGAATAATTAAAATTGAGTAAATTTCGAAGATTAATTAAAATTGAGTAAATTTCGAAGATTAATATTTAATTGTTTTTAATACATATTCGGGATTACATTTTCATTGATTTTTTTAATATTTACCAAATCGCCAATGCTGACAGAGTGACGAGTTGCAATGTCGTTGCAACTTCCGGATAGCTGCAACAACTTCCGTCATCGAAATTCATATGATCGTTGCAGTGTGTATTGAGGAGAATTTGAACTTTGTGCCGCAATGAGAGCGGGCTGGAAAGATATCCGTCAGGGCTCTGCTCCAAAATGCCACTTCCTATTAACCGACTGCTCTCCCAAAGTCGAGCATCGCTATGCAACAAAATCTGAAAAAAATTAAAAACTATTTTTATTTAAAAATGTAAATACTTGAATATTTTTACGTGTTGCATCGAATTCATTAAGTTTCCGAAGTTGTTTTTTTTTTGGATTCAACAAAAAAATAAAATAATTTCTGATTAGATTGCTTGAAAAGCTTTAATAAACATTCAATTACCTCTTTGGCAGCCTTGTTGCACATATTAATTTGTCTGTTATCTATACCAGCAAGATTTGCCGGTAAATTTTCTTTCACAACAGGATCTTGAAGCATCCATAAGAACCGACATCCCTTTTTCACCAATTCATCGGCAGGTTGGACCAAGCGCACCAAACGTGCACTGTATTCGGCGTATAGTTGAGGATCACTCGAATTATTGGCTTGAATATCTTCAACACCGCATCCAGCGACAATCATGCTTGGTGATCTGCCGGTCTAGAGAATCGTAAATGCATAAATAATGTAATAAGTAAATGCATAATAAATCAATATTTTTCATCAGAAAGGAACGATCGAAAACGTTTAACAAGGGATTGAATATATAAATTTCTATCTTATATTTAACCTGTTTATGCTATCTAACATTGTTGTTAATATCGAATCGTACAAGCGGTAAAAAATATTAAAAAATTATTTTCAATACCATGAAGTTACGAAAATCTTCAACCATGGAGTTATCGATTTTAGGCCTCCAAAGAAACTGCACATTAAGCTTAAGCTGAGCGTCGTTGAAATTCAGATCCGATTGAGTTGGTAGCTCCGCGAAATCGGACGCTTTCCCATCGACCACGAATTGGGAAACGAAAGATTTATAGAGCTGTCGAATTCTGGCATCTCCACTGAAGACAAAGTGATTTCTGTGGCCCATGAAAGCCAGATATCTCAGGCATCTCCGACTATCCCTTCATCAAAAATTTACCATAATTAAGAATCATCAATAATGTACAAATTTATTCATAGTAAACAAACAGGTGAAATCGAAATAATAAAATAAAGTCAAAATAAAAAAAATACATTTTTAAGTTTAGTAGAAAAATGTTTGCTTTGAAAAATAATCGAGCTTTGAGGATTCGTAATAATATTATGTTTCCTAATAATCAAACTGAATTTTTTTCTAATCATTTTTGTCTAAAACTTTACAATTAAAATTAAACTTTAAAATTAAAATTTCAACGCTTCATCATGAAAAAAAAAATCCTATCTCCCATAAATTATCTGACTCATTCATTCATAATAAGACTTGAAATTATTAGTACGTTTGTGTATAGTGATGCATCATACAGCCGTACGGCTGCCATTCTTTGTCTCCTTTGTATCGACCCTCTTCTAAAAGCCATTTGCAGGAGTCGCTGCCTAAAAATGAATAAAAAGGCATTATTTTAATATAAATTAAGGCTCAATTATTTAAATAAGAGATGAGAGAAAAATTGATTAAATAAGAGATCATTTACCATAGATAAGATGCATCACGCCATGATAGAATATAAAACAAACCACCAGCAAGGTTGCTAACTTTTTAGCACTGGCCACAGTGATGAGACTTATGAAGTGCTCAGCAGTCGTCATGACGAAAAATTATTCATCTGTTTGTCACATTGATTCTAATCTTGCATCTCATTACTTTTGTGTATTCTTCATGCATTTTTATACATTTGGATTAAACCTTTCATTTGTGTGGGATATTTTAAAAATAATTACTTTCTTTTCACACAAAATGCTGATATACAAGCAAAATGTAAATACATATTATTCGTTTGTAGTAAATTATCGGTTTGAAAATTTTTGTACGACAGAAAAAGTAACATGATTTGGTTGAGGAAAAGTTTATTTGTACTGTACTTTTATTTTGTATCTCTCACGTATTGTCAGTGAGCGTTTATCTTGAAAATTCGAATCTCTCGTCCTTGAGAGAGCGAAAATTCCGAGAGACTTCATTTTAATATTTTATAAAAATATTGCCAGTGCATTTTGTATTGAATGGTATTTAAAATGTTCCACAAAAATATAAATAAATGTTCGAACAAACTTTATCTATACAGACTTTCGATTCATATGACGGCTTTTCAATTTGAGGTTAGAATTCTACGTATTTTACCGGGAATTTCAAACATTTGACAGCTCTTGTATTTTCATAATGAACGATTGTAGGATAAATACACCGATTGTAGGATAGGTAAATATGTACTTTGAAAGTTTTCTTTGTTTTAACTTCATACAATTGCATCTGTTTCCATGCAATGAATTTAATAAAAAAAGTCTTATAAAAGCTAAAATTAAAATGAATCAATGAGATGTAATAAATAAATATTCTCCATTACTACATGCTATTAAAGGATGCAAATATCCAAAATGCATGTAAAATATTAACATAATAAGAAAATAATTAAAGAGAATGAATAGTTAAACAATCAGAGAAGAATTTTTTTTAGAGAAAAGTTTATTTTGAGTTGTAGATTATAGATTTAGTCAGTATAAAAGTGTTACGTTCATAGCAAATATTAGTAGTAAATTGGCAATTTCATTTTCTGAAAATTATAGGTAAGAGAAGTGATGATGATTTACTCGGCTCTGTATAAGCTTAGTTGCTCCTTCAAATCATCCATCGTTGGAGATGGGAAAATGTCATCACGCTCTTGCAGCAATTTTAAAACAGCTTGAAGAGTTTCAGATTCCAATCTGTACAAAGATTATTTTATCATAAAAATAACAAAGTCTATTCTATTATCATATAAAAAAATTTTTTTTTAATTTTATGATGTAGGTTGAATAATTTTCTTACTCTTTTTCTTGGTTTCGCTGCTGCGGCGTTAAATCTTTTTCAATTAATTTCTGTTTCGCTAGCTTGAATCTTGCTTGAAATCCAAACTTGAGGAGATCTTCTTCATTATGAGCCTCAGGTTTGTCTTCCTGAAACCACAACTATTAATGTATTATAATATATTAGAAATGAATAGTGCTGAAAATTCATAGAGAGATATTATTAAAAACCTTTTTTCCACGAACAATTCGGTCAACCCAGATTGTCGCGATTACAGCAATAAAACAGGTGAGAGTACTGAACACATTGAACCAGGTTAAATCAGCAAAAATAATAGCAACATGATCGAGAAAACAATGAAGCATATCTATTATCTGTAAGTAAAACGTTGGAAAATCTAAAAAACCGTAAACTGTTAAAAACACATCAGTTAAATAACCATTTAGGTTATGTCGATGTCATTATTTCTTTGACCTTACACGAAAGTCAAAACAAAATAATCTTTGACGCCTTTGACTGAGAATGTTGAATAAAATTCTCCATGTTTTCAGAAATCGTGCACGGGGCCTTCGGAAAGTATAGCTACGCGCCTGATTCTCATTGCGGGGGTGAGCAAAAACTTATTCACACCACAATCGGAAGAATAAAATGAGCTCATATTCTCTCTCAACAAATTAAATACAATATTGAAATCTGCATATTCTCGAGTGTATCGTCAATTTCGATGACACAAAATAAACTTTTGAAAAGCGATTTTTTTACGTTTTCTCTTTTCTTTTTCTAGTCCCAAACTCGTAATTGTTGCATCGTTGAATTGTTAAACCGAGCGAATTTTTAATAAGTCAATTCCTTGCTTGTTTGTTGTTTATATATTATTTTCTTATATATTTACAGTTTTTATATATTGAGAGGTATTTGCAAATGTACCGTTCAAAAAAATTGAAGGTCAGGAAGAGGGCGCGATGTTGCGTCCAATTTTGTTGTAGCCAATAAACGTCGAGAAGGCGTGAGGTTTTGTTCCCGGCACAGTGCGGACTTGGTCCAGTCAGTCAAGTGTCTGGCAAGCGTCAACATCGAGTTCTGTTCGATTGTTCTTTGTCCTCCATCTTTTTAATCCAAAGAGTCTGCAAAATAAAAAAATTTAGAATGAAATACATATTGGTTACTGGAGGTGTAATAAGTGGTGTTGGTAAAGGCGTAATTGCAAGTTCCTTTGGTACTATACTGAAACACTGTGGAATTCATGTGACATCTATCAAAATCGATCCGTACATAAATATAGACGCGGGTACTTTTTCGCCCTACGAACACGGTACGAAATTTATAATTTCAAATAATCCCGAGATTAATGTAACAATATTTCCCTCACGATTCATCGATTCAATTCATTTATCTCATATCCGCATTGCATAAATCTCAAACTAATTCACTGACCATGTGGCTTCAGTAGCCATTTTGTATCGTTAGCGCGCCATTTATATGTTGCAAAAGGGCTTGGAGTCGCGC
Organism: Cremastinae sp. B BG-2022a; assembly: GCA_030522605.1. NCBI lineage: Eukaryota > Metazoa > Arthropoda > Insecta > Hymenoptera > Ichneumonidae > Cremastinae sp. B BG-2022a. The sequence goes on from JAPYYX010000991.1 coordinate 20,243, forward strand.
GAAATCTGTTATATCATTCCATGACACTTGATTTGAATATGTTTAGCGTAATGAATAATTTATTACAAGTTAATCGGTCCAGTGATTCGATAAAATATTTTTTATTTCTACTCCAATTTAATTTCTGCTCCGTTTCTTCTGTAGAAAATAACAAATCTTACAAACACGTGGCAATTTTTGCAAACTATCACATTGTCATTATAAAATTATCTCGTTTTTCAATTATTGAAATAATTTTCAAGAAATTAGACATGGTATGTGTACTTGACGATGGAGAATTTGATCTAAAATGTAATCGAAAAAAAATCAGAATTATCTTATTTTTACTCCAATTTATTTAATTTTTTTTAACTCAATAATAAATCATTCACAAACATGAAGAAATGTTTTGAAATCGTGCATAATTGTATCGCAAAAATACAATTTTTTTCAATTATTGAAATTATTTTTAAATAATTAGGTGAGGTATATGTACTTGACGATGGTGGAGAAGTTGATCTTGATCTTGGTAATTATGAGCGCTTCCTGGATGTAACTCTGCATCGAGACAATAACATAACAACAGGAAAGATTTATCAACATGTCATCAATAAGGAAAGACAAGGAGATTATTTGGGAAAGACAGTCCAGGGTAAGAATTGTTGAATCTCTTTTTTTAATTTATATAGTAAGATTAAATTTCATTTTGAAGTAAGATGATACTGAATTTGTTTTTCTTACAGTTGTTCCTCATATTACTGATGCTATACAAGAATGGGTAGAAAGAGTTTCAAATCAGTCCGTAACAGAAGATGGCGATAAGCCAGAGGTAATATTTTAATAAACAAGAAGCTGGGCAATCTAAAAAACAAATGAATATTTTACAATCTTATCTAGAGATTCAAAATTAATATTTATTTCTATTTGAGAAGCAATTTTCAAACATTTTTTCTCAGAAGTGCATATTTTTAAAGAAAGAATTATGATGAATATTTTTAAAATTAGGTATGCATCGTTGAATTGGGGGGTACTATTGGTGACATTGAGGGAATGCCTTACGTTGAAGCTTTTAGACAATTCCAGTTCAGAGTTAAAAAGGAAAACTTTTGCGTGGCTCATGTCTCACTGGTGCCTCAGGTATGTTAGGAAGTTTTGATTATTTTGATTCTGAAAAAATAAATAGATTTGGACAAACACATTTTATTGTGCGTATACTCATAATTTACCGATTTTTCAGCCTCGCTCAACAGGAGAGCCAAAAACGAAACCAACTCAGTCCAGTGTCAGAGAATTACGGGGCTTTGGATTATCTCCTGATCTCATTGTCTGCAGATCTGAAAATCCTATCGGGGAATGCGTGCAAGAAAAAATTTCGAATTTCTGTCACGTTGCACCTGAGCAGGTATTTACGAGAATGCTTATGATTTAATTTCACTAATGGGAAAACCAACGCAAAAATCTTTGAATTTATAAATATTTACAGGTGCTTACCATTCACGATCTGTCGTCGATTTATAGAGTTCCATTGCTGATGGAAAGTCAGGGTATTATAGAATTTTTGAACGAAAGATTGCATCTGAATATCATGAATCCAAGACCGCGTACATTCATGAAAAAATGGCGCGATCTCGCCGAACGCATAGATCATCTTCGTAAGGACGTTCACATCGCTCTGGTGGGAAAATATACAAAACTCGAAGATTCTTATGCATCAGTCAGAAAGGCTCTTCAGCATGCATCGGTTGAAGTCGGTTATGCACTTAAATTAGCAGTAAGTAAATAATTATTCAATTTACATACTAGAAATTTTAATCGTCATCGTGAAATTTACATAATTATGAACGTAAATAAATACCAATTAATTTCTGAAAATTGAAAAAAAATCAAACTGTTCTTGTGGTATAATTGTTACGGGAAAGAAAAATCCGCATCGTTTTTTGTTGAATATGGTGAGACTCATAATTAATTACTGTTTTAATTGTTTTTATCAGTACATCGAGGCAGCGAATCTCGAAGAGGCAACAAAACAATCAAATCCGGTTTTATATCACGAGGCTTGGCAACAGCTTTGCAAAAGCGAGTACGTCCTTTATATCGTTTTCTAAACTACAAGAATTTTTTATTGATTGTCACCTAATTAAAACATGTGAAATGTTTACAGCGGTGTTATCGTACCGGGTGGTTTTGGCACTCGTGGTATCGAGGGCAAAATCGCCGCTTGCAAGTGGTGTCGAGAAAATAAATTACCATTCCTTGGCATTTGCTTGGGTCTTCAAATGTCCGCTGTTGAATTTGCACGTAACGTGTTGAATCTCAAGGAAGCAAACAGTACGGAAATAAATCCCAACACGCCTCATCCAATCGTGATAGATATGCCGGAACATAACTCTGGACAAATGGGTGGTACCATGAGACTTGGCAAGAGATATACAAGATTCCGAACCAACGACTCAGTTATGAGTAAGTTTGCCTCTGAGATGAAATTCAAGTCACTCGCATTATTTCAGACTCTGCATCGACAAATTTTCATGGAGATATTATAAATTTTATTCCATTTTTCAGAGCAACTTTACGGAAGCGTTGAAGGTATCGAAGAGAGGCATCGACACAGGTACGAAGTTAATCCCGAATATGTAGCTCGCTTGGAAGCAGGTGGAATGAAATTTGTTGGTAAGTTTATGTTCACAAAAAATTAATGTCATTCAAGATTGCTCATGCATATTATCAGTCATGACTGATGATATAAGATTATAACACATGAATAAAACATAATCCTCTATAAAAAATTTTGTTCAGGTCACTGTGAAGCCGGTCAGCGTATGGAAGTGATGGAATTGGCGGACCATCCTTATTACGTTGCAACCCAGTATCATCCAGAATACTTGTCACGACCTCTAAATCCTTCGCCTCCATTCCTCGGACTCATTCTTGCGAGTGTTGGAAAACTTAAATCTTATCTTGCCAGAGGCTGTAGACTATCGCCTCGTCAACTCAGTGACAACGATTCAGGTAAGTGTTGTTTAGTTCTCATCGAAAATTTTATTTTCGTTCAATTTTTTATTTATACTCTTGACATACGTATTTTTAACTTGCAGATGATGAGTGTATCGAGATCGTAACCAAAACACAGTCATTGCTTAAATTAACAGGTGATGATCAAGAAAAAAAGGAGGACGAGTAGTTTATTGTTATTTGTAAATATAGGAGATAAGAGACGTACAATTAGTATACAAACACGAGTTGTAGCAGACAATTGAAAATCTTGAAATTGTTAATGCTCTCAACTTTCATGCTAGCTAATTTTTTTATGTGGAATGATTCGAGCTCGTATTTGTTGATGGTCCAAAACTTAAATTCCGTCATAGAAAATTGTCATAATGTCCATGCATTGTCTAAATCCTGACTGCCCTCATTAATACTACTTTATGAGTGGTTAACTTAAAAAAGCGCTAACGCGTATTAAACAATCTCAACAAACCCCGAATCGATGTTTAAGAAATAAGATAGAAATTTAAAAAAACAGTCTCGCAGATTATAGATAAAGGCGATATGAAATTTTGCTGGGCCAAAGAAAAAAATTTTGTTAGTAGCGTGGATGGTGAAAGTTGAATATTTACCATTAACCTATCAAATCTGGCCTAATATCAATTTGATGTGTCTCCCAGTTTTCGTTGTACTTATTTTTATTTTAGCGATATTTTTTTAAACGCACATATTAGTTCGTATTTCATATGTCTTAGAATCATATCATCTCATTTTGTTCGCAGCCCTCTCAGAGCCTTGGGAAGATTTTAAATTATGCTGAGATTTAACAAAATTGTCTGCTGCCATTGACTCTCGTCCTGTCGTGTGTTCAATAGTTAATTACAATTAAATTTTTTCTCGATATCTGTTTAATCATTGATCGCATTCTTGAAATAATAATAGACAATTTAATTTAGGAGATTGTAAATAAGAATTATGTTTCAACTGCAAAGAAATTTCTAACATTATATTACGCTGAAGAAAAATTCTGTGAACCTGAATTCGTCAAATAATTTGAAATTATGCACAAATTTGTAAATTCTAAATAATTCTTACTGGCAGAGTTACTCTATCATCTCATTTTTTATGATAGAATGAAGAATTAGTTCTATGGGGAGTGTTTTTTACATTTATATCAACGCTGGTCGCTAATATAAAACACGTTCGACTGGATTAAGCACATTAATATAAGTTTTTTTTTGCCATAGAGTAAATTTTATTTTAAAAAATCTTTAAAAATGTGAATTTATTTTTGTGATTTCTAAAAAAATAAATTTTGCATCTCCGATTTATTTTTTTTATTTTTTCATACGTCTGTACCATAGTTCATTAATCATGAAAATTTGTGTAAAATTCGAAGTTTTCCCAAATAGAAATCCATATTCGTTGTTAAATCGCAAATTTTAACATTAAGTTAATTTTCTATGCAAATTTTCATGACATTCTAAAAAATATTTTGTGATGAAACTATCTTAAGATTGCCCGAGTAATTTTCACTTTGTTTAAGTAATCATCTCTAGCACTATTAATAATATTTTAAGCAGTTTAAACGACGTTTGACTTTTTATTTTTATTGATGACAATTTTATACAGTCCAGAGAAAATATAGTTGTACAAGTGGAAAATGTAATCTACTATCTCCTTCATTTTTGAGTTACGAGTACAATACAGCATTGATCGATCCCTTCTTTATTTAACATTGCAATATTAACGCCACGCTGAAAATCGACAAGAAAAATCAAGGCACATCTGAATAGTCACAAATCATTCTCTTGACTCTCTTTTTTCTCAGTCATTCCTCCATCCAACGTATTATTCATTTTTCCCACACAATAATCATCATTTTCCTCTTTTCTCTGGAATTTTCCTCGTCGCATATTAAAATATATTACACGATTTGCAATCTACGGCGTTTGTGTCGATATAAAATGCACCCGTCTACCAATTTATTCGTCGTTTCTCCATTCAAAACAAAAAATCAACTAAATTTTAGGAATATTTCTAAAACGCTATTTTAACTCCAATTCTAATGAAGTATACAGCAAAGAATTTCGAAATGTGTCAAATCAGCGATATTCCCCACGTGGAATAATTTTTCTTTGCACCCGAAAAAAAAAATTGTCTAGTTTTACAAAACTTTTTAAAACAGTATTCTTAGTATTTTCAATTAAATACTATGGAATTAAAAATCTCTGTAACTTATGGCTGTATCGATATCAGTAAATGTACTTGCCTCCAGTCTGTACCGCGACTCTTGGTAAATGTGTTAATCGAATTTACGATAATGAGAATAAAATGATAGGGTTTAAAATGTATGACAATTCTGTACATATTTATTTGCTCCTGTAGGTCGAGTATAATTTTTCGGCTCTCTCTCTGGGTACAAAATAATCATGTCGTAGTTTCCATTCATTGTACAAAAGTCACGTATATATTATATATACATTTTTCAGTATTAGAAGTGTTTCCAGCCTATCATTAATTTTTAATGAAGTTCATCTTATCGTTTTAGTGAAATTACAATTTTTTTCAAACACTAATGTAAAGCATCCTTATCTCCGCTCAGCACTGTATTTAATAATCAAAATGCAAACATACGTGCTTTTTACGGACATAGATCGGAATTGGAAAACATCAGACGCTTTGTACTTTTTTTTTTAGAAAATAGAGAAGGAAGTAGATATTTAATTTTGACATTTCCTCGCAGACTTCACCCTCCAGAGATAGACGCTAGTTAACAGGAAGTGAACTAAAATTATGAAATGCAAATTAAAATTAAGTAATCAAAAATAAAACCGATTGCAAAAATTAAAAAAAAAACAGATCGCTTCGTTTGGACGGTAAAAGTTACGACTAATACTGTGTAAGACAATATAAAAAGAAAATACAAAATCGTACATGCGCCAAAATTATTCTTTTGTACATGCAACTGAACACTCGTTTATATTTTTGTTCATTTATCCTTCTAAATTATCGCGCAAACGATGAAATTATAATTTCATCCCGATCGAAAATATATTAAAATTGTGATGATATTTTTTTGAGAAACGTTTCGAATCGCTCTCAGATTATAGTAAGTCAATAAAAAAGTACAAACTACAGATCATAATTGGCACTAAATTCTAATTCTTAAAAGAAAATCATTAACTATAAATCAAAGCAATTGAAAAGTTTTTGTACAATTCCGTCTTTTTTTTCTATATATTCTCATTTAGTACGGAATGCCCGGGGATAATAATCAGATGTCAGTATCTTCTTCTTTCAGTTGCTTCGACGAAGGTTAACGATGCGCGATACGCTGAGATACAAGCTCTCCGATACGCGATTGCGTCGTTTATATGTGACTTTGGTTATCAAACGTTTCGTTTTTCATCGCTAAATTACATTAAAAAATTCAAAAAACCAAATCCATATAGAAAAACGAAACGTCGAGCAAATTCTAATTTCATTTCGATGAAAATGTTAAGACACATTTTCGTTTTTGAAAGTGAAACTCTTTATCCACAGTTGGGAATGTTTTAATATAGAATCAAACAAATTAACCAACTCGGTGCAGTGAAATTCAAAAGTTCAGCTGATGAATAAAGATGAATGATTAAATGAACCATTCTTTTCTTTTTTGGACCTGATGACCGGTCGTCGAATGAACGACAGCCGAATCAGGATCCAGTGCCACCTCGGCACCTTTGTCCTCCTGAGTTAAGTACTCGCCCTTGTGTCTCGACATGTATCGGCCGATGAGAATGGCCATTATGACCAGGGCAATTATAATAATGGCTAAGACACTGCCAAGAATGGCAGTATCGGTCTCGTTGTAAGCAGATCGAAGAATATCCTCATCGACGCGTGGAGGTGGTCTCGTTTCAACGATATTCGGTGGATGCGTGATGGGCTCGACGCCACAGAAATCTTCAAACACTGGTGTGCCAAGAGACTGGACGTTCGGCGGTCCATCTTCTTGGAAAAGTAACTTTAACGGATAAATGTCATCGAATTCAACTCTCGATATACAACCTACGAATCCATCAGCCTTTGAATCGTTTTTACCGATATACATCGTTTGTATGTTGTTGAATTGAGCATCAGCAGACTCTTTGATGTTGAAATGGAATTCTTTCGGCTCGTAATTGTCAACCTGCATTACCAGAGTCGCACCCGAATTTTTGCGTCCAATACGAAGATCGTGATACTGGCCTAGGCCGAAATGTTTCGTAGGGAATATAACTTCTTGTCGTTCGAAACCGAAGTCAAAGACCACTCGCAAGTGACCGCTGTTCGATACCATTATCGTCATGTACTCTCCAGATATATTGGAGAATAATCCGAGTAGGAAGCCTCTTGGAGTCGTTGTCGTGAAGCCGACGCGTATTTTCTCCGAGATAGTTGAACGCCAGCTTCCCGCAAAATCGTACTTTATCATCGAAGACTGTTGCATGTTTACACCGATTTCTGAAATGATACAGAAGCAAATTATAGTTAAATATTGAGCAAGTAAATCTTGAATATTTAATCTTAAAATCCCATTTTATGGTGAACGGATAATTCGTAACGTACCATCAGCGCATATCGGTCCTTTGAAAGCGGTCCATCGACAGTTACAAGTGTAAGAATGATATCCCTCGATGCACGTGCCATTGTTGAGACAAGGATTGCTCTCGCATCGTCCGATGCAGCCTTCGCTTATACCATACAAGCCCATTCTCGCATATTTTCTGAGGTCCTGAAGTTGTCCATTCAACAGCAAACCTCTGATGCACCCGACAAAACCATCGCGATACTGAACTGTACCTCCGACTACGAAATCGGAAGTGAGGTAAAGAGCTCGAACTGGACCAGGAGGTTCTCGGATTTGATTTTTCAAAGCACCGTCGATAACGATTCTCGCTTCTTTACGGTTTCGTTCGACTAAAACCGTGTGCCATTGATCGTCAGCGAGATCCAACGATGTTTGGACGCTCACTGTATTTGAGCCATCACCAGCTTGATACTTGAATTGAATCTTGTCACCAGTTACAATCGAAATTTTTATCTCATCGGTTGGACCAGTGCTGTGTATAATCGTTGCATCGCGAAGTGTCGTTTTAAATTCGAAGTAAATGTCACCACTGTGTCCCATATCGAACGTCGGAAGATTTATAGTTGAATCGGCGACTCGGAAGGTTACCATGTTTTTGTACAAATCTGTGAACAAAAACGTTACGTGAGCAGAGGAAATAAAAGTTACCTGTTCTCAGTCATAATGAGAGAATTCCATTTCCGGAAATGTTTTAATCTATATTTACCGTCACCCTCACAGATCAGAGGTCCCAACGTATATCGTCCCTCTTTCTCATCGAGTGCTGTGCCTGTATCGCCGAAACGTAATTGCCTCACCGGCAAATGTTCTTTTTCCGTGATATCGCCGCCATCCTCGAGCCAACCTTCCAATCCAGCGTCGCAGTTGCACCATTTACTCGGGTCGGCACAATTTCCAAGCACTCCACATTCGCATTTACGAGATCCAGGCAATGCTCCACCCCAGTAATCCATCATCTGATTATTTCGACTTATCCACCATGAATTCGGCCTGAATATTTCTGCTTGTTGAACTTTGAATAAAAAAAAATATATTTTAGTATATTTGGAATAATATTGTTATTTTGTCCGTTGTGATAAATTTGGTACGACAAACTTGTCAAAGCACTCACCAGGAGTATTGAAGAGCCGCGAGTGCTTGCACGCGTAATTAATTCTCTGTCGACAATTGATGGAGCGATTGAGGAGAGCTTCGATCTGATCAAAGTTAGCATCATATTTGATGTCTTGTACAAAGCTTCCAGGTTCTTCGAAGCCATCGACAGGCGTCGCGTCCTGATTGCTGTGCTTAACAACGGTCATGACGCGATTGTCTGAGTAAAATTCACAAGTGACAGGGAACGGATCCAACGGGCCACTGCCATCAACGTCGATCACGACCTCCTCTCTTTGTCCCACGTTGTTCATGTGCTTGTACGCTTCACAGGAGAGAGCACTCGAAGCTAAGAAAAAGCGGAACAAAAATTATAAATGTCAATGTTGACCATTTAAGAGAACTACTCAGTACCTTTCACATTATCGTAAATGAGAATTTTAACTTACACGTGTGACAAACAGCTCCGGAATATCCTGTGCCCTTGCAGTCGCAATGGAAATCATTCGAGTCCTGACGACAAATGCCATTGTGCTTGCAGGGATTCGGATTGCAGCGATCAAGCATCTGACAGGCGTCGAAAACGATGTCGTTGTCGCAACAGTACTCTTCTTTTTTCCAATCAGTCGGCAATTTATAATTACTGTCGATGCTTATCATTCTCATGCACCCAACGAATCCACGATTCTTGGTCGTCCCGGTTATTCCTCCACCGATCAGATAAACTGGTCCCGTCGAAAATTCCAACCAGGTTTTCGTTCTCATAGGTCGACCGTCGACGTTCAAAATAAGAAGATTTTTCGACATCGTCAATACAAGCTGATGCCATTTTCCATCGTTAAATTTGTCCTCGTAATTGTTCAGGATCAATTTGGGTTTTTTCGTCTCAATCTCGATTTTCAGTTTTCCGTCCTCGAGGAAGAGCATTACGTGACCACCGAGGGAGAATTCATGAAAGAGTATCATTCCCCGTTCCTCGTAGCTTCGGAAAGCGAGCGACACGTTTATCGTCGGTACGCGCTCATAGCCGTTGATTCGCGCGAACGATTGAGGCGTCAAGAATGTTACTGGAATTATCGGAGGCTCTGGGCAACTTTTGGTCGTGTGCACACGGTGGTAACGTAAATTTTCTCCCGTGTACTCAGCCTCACGCAGATCCTGGATTATGTTGGTTTTGTTCAAGTAGAAATTTTCTATACATCCGGTGAAATTCTGATTCACTACGAGACCCTCCTGCTTGTTCGGAACACCACCGATATACAACTGAAACGAATAATCAAAAAAATGACAAATAAATAAAAGGAGAAATATTTTTCGTCCTGAGCCTCGATGTTGAAAATTTCAGGATAAAAAATCTGTTCACGAAATTCGTGACCAAGTGCAATTTCCATAATTTTTTCAAGACTTACCGCTCTGTTTAAGTCCAATCGATGAAAATCTCCCTTAACGCGACCCTTCACGAAAACTCTGTCGACGGAGAACGAGATGTCTTTTCGATTTCTCGAGATTAAAACGTCGTGCCACATATTGTCGTCGAGGAGACTTCCGACAGACAGGCTGGTCATTATTCCTGAACCGAGATCGATATTGAGCAGCATGCGATTGTCACGCAGTTGTACGGCTAAGAAGTCACCCTGAGTGCCTCGAGAGTACAAAAGAACTCCATCAGGACTGTTGGTTTTGAAACGAAACCGAAGGGAGTGACGGTCGGTCTCGATCGGTTCTCTCAACAAATTCATTCTGACGAGCGACGTTCCATTGAAGGACAGAACATCAGATACTGAAATAAATAAAAAAAAGAATTAATATGATACGAAATTCAATTTATCAATGTTTTTCCAATTAATAATAATTTTTTGTTTTATAATTACCATAATCGCATCCGTAGAGTTCAACCCTCAGGGATATTCGATCCTGCCACCTCGTAGGATTTATTCTGATCCATTGTGCAATTATTGGAACGTCGAATTTGTTTAGCTTTATCGACTCCGCATCCTTGTTTCCCTTGAACATCTGTGAGAAATTTGGATAAATAATATTTAATGAAACGATTAAATTTTTGAATACAAAATTCAAATGAGTGTCATCTACTTGTAAACATTTTTAGCCAATTGCACATGCACCAGTTTCATATTTTAGTTTTTAAAAATATATTACAAGCGTCGAGAAGGTATCGTCATCGCGACTCAAAATTATTTCAATCTGTTAGGTATTAGTTAATTAAAATCGAATAGTGTGCTTCTTAAAAGTGTATTAAAATAGCGAGACTGTGTTAGTAAACGCGAAGAGAAAAATAGATTCGCGCAGCACGGTGAAGGAATGGTCAATGCCTCAAGAAAATTATTAAAAAAAATGTTTATTGTAAATTTTTTAAACGGTCATTTTGAAGAGAAGTCAACTAAATGATTTTTGTAAAATTATAAAAATAAACCTGCTCGCTCTGATACTACACCCTGGGCAGATGCAATTTTATAATCATTTTCTTTTTTTTTTTTCTTGTCTTCTTTTCTTCGCTCAATACCTCATCCACGCCATCCTGGCTTTCATAACTAGTCCAGGCCTGACCATCGTCCGAATACTGAACAATATATTCCGTGACGAATTCTCTACTGTTGCGCCGACCGCGTGTTGCAATGCTCCGTATTTCACATCTGTTGCCCAAGTCCATAGTGAGTTGCTGATTGTAAGTGTTATCTCCGGGCGACCACGCGTTATCCCCTGCAAAGCCCAGCCCCATATCCGTGTGTAGAGATAAAGAAGAAGTGTGAAGCGAAGCAGGTAAAAAGTGACAAAAACTCAATTAACTACTTTTAAAATAAATGTACATTTCATCTCATTATTTCCAATTTAATAAACAAAGAGATAAAACATTTCAAATAATTCAAAAATACATCTATTACAATATCTAACATCCTACCACATTGACCCATTCTCTTACAAAGAGTAAAAAAACATCCTTACAACTGCTTGCGATGTGCATTACTACTTACGGTTATTAGTAGAGAGAGATACATGCATGTAAAAAATTGCTCCGATTATTATCTACTGTTGAAAAATGTATATACAGGACGCAGGGTAAATACTGCCATTAATTTCCCTAGACCACTAGTCAGTGTTATTTTCAATTTTCTACAGTGCGATGAGTGGATTATGGAGGAAAAATTGTCACATGCTTTCCATTCTTTTAATCCGACTCTTCGTCTTCAAAGGCGAAAGGTGCTTTTGATTAATCACAGCTTCGTGGACCACTATTCATTTGGATGTTTCATTTATGTTTTTTTTTTAAACATTTTTTTAAGGAGTACGTAAGTCCACAAGATCTTTGGTCATACGTTATGGCAATAATTTACCTGAACATTGCCTCCTGGCTCCTTATAGTCCACATAGTCACGATTATTGGTGCCATAGCTGATTGTGTATTCCTTAACGAACTCTCCATAATTTCCTCGACCCTGGGTCTCAATGAAAGTGATGTTCTTCACTTGACCCAGGTCGATGATCAGGTACTGATTATTGTCTGAGGCCCTCGCGGTCCATGCCTTTTCGCCTATGCCACAATAATACGTACTCATGCATGCAACTCAAACTAAACTTTTTCAGGAGTGGACAAGAGATCTTGCTTTGCACAGGTTTGCAAAAGACCATTGGATTTTCATACAAATTAAGGCTGTATTGTATGCTCAGTCCGTATAATAAGTTTATCGTATGTTCCAAAATCTCTAGCAGAGATTTTATATCAAACTTAGAAATTTGTATTTAGTGATTCAAGATGTCACTAAAGAGATTTCATGTTTTTGAATTTTGATAATATGACGTTCATATTCTCCAAGTTATTTTTCATGTATTCAAAACATGTGCAAAAATGTACACATGAATCATATTTTGTTAAATAAAATTATTGGAAATCTGATTGTAGACGTATTATGGAGCACATCAATACAATACATCCCTAAATTAAAGAATTGTACTTTACTGCATACAATTTTACAGATAGCTAAATAAGAGTATACGAAGAAAAAGAACAGGTACAAATTTTGTGTAGGATCATAACAATTTGCAAAAATGATTTTTCTAACCGAATCTCTGGTAATTTATATCAGTTCTTTTCTTCTGCATAGAAAAGCTAAATCAATCCCTGCGTGACAGAGCATCGACAGTGACTTTGGAGATTTTTTTTTAAATTGAAGAAATAAAGAAAAACTGTGGATACAAATTATAGATACTGATAGCTCATCAAAGGGAGAAGGAGCAATAAGAACAACGTAACAGAAAGCAAGCATGACAAAAAAAGATTTGCACATTACATAGTTTGAACATTCTTGTCAAGCTGTGTACTCCGATAAGACATTTAAATATTTACTGGAAGCATCTACAGAGAGATATCAATTTTGTAAAATATTTTATAAATAATTTTACTAAATACAAGACTTATTAAATTATTGCAATACTTATTATAAATTGGTGTCATAATTGAAATCACTCAGAATAATTTTTAATAACAATCCTCAATCGTATGAAGCTTTGAGCAATTTGTATCCTAGTAAATTCATGATATATTTCTTCAGTCAACGAGAATGTTGTATCCATCCAAACAGATAGAATAGCAAAACTTTTGTTATTTTTGTAGTCTCGTAATTATTTAAAGGGACAAGGTTGCAGAATTATAATGCGATTAAAAATATATCATTTATTATCCCACAGACTGTTACACAAACGAGTTTGTTGCACGAGCCGGATACTTACATTATTTTAATATAAAATTTTAATATAAAAGAGGAATTAAAAAATGACAATCAACGCATATTTCACTTTGACGATAAATTTGGACGCTCCTCTTTAGAAAAATAATTCCTAGCATATTCGAAGTCCTCGGGATATAGCGGAACAGCGTTAGCAATTAATTTCGAAAAATCCAATTGTTCGAATTTTTTTATCGCGGAATTGTCATCGATTTCGGACCGTGCTACGGAAACGCAGTGTTCATCGTCGATCATAGTTTCTTGAAAGATCCAATTCTGTTTGACCCCGTCTATCAACAGAGTCGTATCGCACACGTATTCGTTTATCGAGAGTTTTGATTTTGTACGAAAATCGAGCTTACGAAGATCAATTGCAACTCCCATACCCACGGCTTTGGTATACGACTCTTTGAGCGCCCAGTGTCTACAAAATATCGCCTCCTGCTCGTTTTCCGACTCTCCAGCTGTAACTTCGGACCATTCGTCCTTTGTTAAATTTCGATTCATGATTCGAAAGAATTCTTTCAAATCTTTGCCACCGGTGTATTCCATTTTCATAATATCGACACCCAATTTAACGTCTCTCAATTCTCCGACGAATACGGTAAATTTACCCTGATGCGAAACATTGAAAGTTGCGACTTCCGGTGATACTGAATTCGACAAAATAGGCTTGTTATGCTCGTCTCTCGTTAGTAAAATCTTATCGTAAGGTATCTCGCAATGCTCATTAATGAATTTGCGCATCATCAATCGTCCTGCGAGCGATGCCCTCGCGTCTTTTCGAAATACAAATCTTCCGAGTCTCTCCTTCTCGTCCAACTGTATGCAAGATATGGCACGCCGAAATTCACTCTCCGTTGGAGCCCAATCGACCCAATTGAAAAACCATCGTGCACCTCTCTCTGCCATCCTTATCGAGCGAATAGCGGGCTCTTTTATCATTCGTATCCACGGTAAACAAGTTTATGTACTTTTTTCTTTTTTAGCGCAATGTATCGAGCACCACCAGAATTTTTTTTCGTTACACTTTTTTCGAATTTCGATTTTTTAACGTCCACCTGAAGCAAACAGAATCACTGTTTTACTCTCTCGCATGGCTCATAACCTCAACGCCATTGGTGGCGCTGCGTGTATGATAATAAAACTTTGCTCTTGCTCGGGTCTGCGTATACCTGGAGTAATTTAGGTCGCGAGACTTCTTTTTTGCGCTAATGAATATTCCAATAAACTTTAACCATCGCGTCATGATTGTGTGACGAGTCAGTGGGTTATTGGCCTAACGCGAACGTAATTGCGTGTGGGTGGACACAATCGAGGGAGGGGAAAATTGACTTGCTTCTTGCAAGCAACACTTTTGACTAATTTTTAACATTCTTCATTGTAAAAAAGATTCCTGCCTTGATAACAAATTTTAAAAGTGTCCATACTAAACACCATGAAAAAATTTTTTATGCTCATGTCATTCTCCTTTTCAAGCATCGACAACCAAACTCGGATGCCAAAGATTTATCTTTGAAATTTGTAACAATGAATTTTACTTGAAATAAAAAATAAGCAAGACAAACCAAGATCATTCATATGTTGAGAAATTTAAAAAAAAGCACTTTTCGTAGGCAGACATAAAAAGCTTTTCCCTTGAATTTCAAAGGTACAAATTTCGCATTGATAAACATTTTGTAAATGCAATCTATTCTCTTTTTTTCAAACTCGATGCAGTGTACATGAAAAATTGGAAGATTCGTTTTTAAGAGTTAGAATAAAATTGAAGGAACTTTACCATTGAGTCTTGCTTGATTTGGACCTCTGTCGGATGAAGATGAAGTTGCCGACAGGGCAGCTTTGTACATTAACGGTGAGTTACATTCATAATCATCTGAAAGTAACAATTACTTGATTAAAATGCTGCTTGATACAGGGAATATTTAACAACTACCTTTGAATCACATAAATAACATGCATCATCAAACCAAAAAAATGAAAACGAATCACAAACTAATTAACAGTTATCTTGGGTTGTATGCAGTAATTTCAAAATGTAATTTTTTAATATGTACTCCGAAATGATAAGTACGTTATTTTGATTGATTAGTCATGACAGTGAGGTAGCTTGGATAGGAAACTATAGTAACAAACAATGTAAATTACTGATGTAACTGACAATGAGTCATGATATGCTCCATTTCAAATAACGATAAAATATGAAATGATTATTATTCTGAAATATATGATAAACGAATTATTATAATTTCAAAATATTACGTCAAAAAAATTCGTATAAAAATGGTACATATCGTCATTATCCACGTAACTGCTCCAAATTACATTGGAGAGAATGAAATGTCAAACAGGCTCGTGTTTGGTATTACAAATAAAATATAATTATTCTAAATAAATCTCGTTGATTAATAAACGATTGTAGTGTTTGATTATTGGAGTTACGCCATGATAGTGAGTGGGCTTGGTCAGGAGGAGTCACGCTCGAAGTATGTCGTGTTTTACGGTAAAATAATTTCAGTCATTTTTACTGCACCAGTATTTTATTAATACTCACAAGCTTTAGTAGTTGGAACGGCGATTGCCGTCAAAAGTATCAAAACACACTTTAAAAATCTCATAGTGACATTTCTTTGTATATTTTGTAAAAAAAACAGCACTGTACTCCTGCGAAACGTTACAAGGAATTCGTCTCGCCTTCGAAGCTACTACAAGCTAACAGAACGGCACACCCAAGCCAGACTCCGTGTGAATGGAGACGCGTCGATCGGACACCACCTAACGTTGAAACGATGAGTCATGTGTAGATCTATCGATAAAAAATTTTTAAATGTTCATCAACATGTCGTGTTAATTTTATAATTTTTATAATGTTATTAATTATAATATTTGTTATTTAAATTATAATTCAATGCTAGTAGATGCAGTCGGTAATGTAATTTTTTATTCAACCGACGAGAATCATAAATCAAAAATCGACTTATCAATAGTCAACAAAAACGAATTACCCGGAGAGATGTAACGGAAGTCGATAATCCAGAGCCCGGATTGATCGATTATCAAAATTTGAAATTTTCTTTTGTTTTTATTTTTCGTTCCTCGGGACGTATTTATTATAAAAATTGCATAAAATCAGACCGTAAGATAGATTTCTGGATCGCGAAATTATCACGTAATTGGTCATCAACACAACTTGTTTGCCTGATTTTATTTTTTTAATTAATGTAAAGTTGTAGGAACCCCTTAGATGTCCAAGTATTCGAACGTGTATCTCATTTGACGATACTTACACACGGTCCACCTTGGTAATTTATAGCTGTTGACAACGAAACGACCTTTTATCATTCATCGTGTTTTTTTTACGTCAAAAAAAAAATGTTGACCATTTCATATTGCACGAGATTCATGTTACGATGTCAACCACAAGGTAAGCACATCTCAAGGCTAGGTCTAGGAAAAGAGTACCATCTGCGTGAAGGGAAAAAAACTTCTAAGACTTCCAAGTTATATCCGAAGCACTGAACAACTGACTTACTCAATCGTATCGATCGATCAGCTTAGAGCGGCTTTCTCCTTCAATATACTTTCCTTTTTTCATTCAGGCTTTAAATGGGGTGCGAAAAAACCAATCTAGCGTCGTTTTTTTCTTCCCCTTTACTTTTTATTATTCGATTCTGTCAACGCATTTACACGTTAATTCAATGTTTCGTGATTCGTTCGAAACGAGGATATATAGGAGAACTGGCCGGAAATTATATGTGCCGGAAACATAGACGAGGCTTTATTTCCACTTTTAGACGCGCGTTCTCGCATAAAATGGATACTTACCTACCATTTCACTAAAAAATACGTGAATCTCAATTTTTTCTCGTATTTACAGTAAAGGGAAAATTGTGTATATGTTATTTTTATTGAATCGCAAATACTCTCAAAAATTTAATAAAACAAGGCACAGAGATGTGGAAATTTTTGACTTGTTTTATTTCACTATTTTACAAAACAACTATTTGCAACTACTTTAACTATCAACATTACTATTTTATCAACTTTTAGTTGCTCTTTGATCGTTGTAACGCTACTATAGTTGGTACACTGCAGACACTATTCAAGGTAGTTTGGTGTCGAATATCATTGTAAAATTAAGATAACGATCAGGGAAAATATGAAACAAATGAGACATCCCATCAAGTCTGGACATAGTTTATGTTTCGATCTAGAAGAGATTTATTTGATAAAATCGCATTTGCTTCATTGAATGTCATCCGTGTGCATTGACATCTCATACAATGCTATTTATGCAACATTCAATGCTATTATACAAAAAACCAATTTTTTTTTTCTGTTCTCGTTTCAAAAGGAGAGTATAAAGATGAACCATGAATTTTTTCAGATTTTTTTATTCATAATTGTAAGTGTGACAGCGTCCAACTGAAAACGACCCCGATTCAGGGAATTAAGGGATCGTCACAGTGTAAATTTTTCGAAAAATCGATTAACTCGTCGAAACGAAATTTCAGCCGAAAATTAGCAGTTCGAGGAAGCAAAAGGAATATTGTATGGACCTGGCATCGCCGATAGATCGTAAGTAAATGAATTATCCAAAATTTTCCAACTTCAATCTTTAAACGTTTTTTTCTCAGAATAGGGTTTCTCAAAACGGTGACCACCCTCCAAGAAAGAGTTTTAAAGATATCTAGTTCAAATTTGGAGAGAACATTTTTAACGTCATTCTTTATCGCACTATGGAAGCTTTTTTTTTAATCTTCTAATTTTTTAAAATGAAAAACTGTCGAAAAAAGACCCAATTCGACACTTTTTGTTCAAATCGCCGCCGTTTTGTCAAATTTGAAAAAAAAACCCATATAGCGCGATAGCGACTGTCCCACAGATTAATTGAAATTTTTGTTTCTGATCAAAATTGCGGCCGCAATCGTGGTCACCGTACAGGACCTTTTTTTGAGTGTCATTACGACAATTTATTTAACAATTATAAACCTAATAAATAAACATTTAAAAAATCATGTTGTATTCATCATGAATGTATTTATTTATTTAAAAAAACCGGACCGATTACTTTATTGCAACATTAAAAAAAAAATCGCGAAAATCAGAAATTTTTCGGAGGGTCACACTGTGACGATCCCTCAAAAGGGCACCAAAAGAACGTTCAGGAATTGAGGGTTAAAATATATAATTAATTTACGATTTGAAAACTTATCCGGAGCCAATGACTAGGATTCATACGCACTCCGCATACAGTTTTGATACGCATTGCCTGACAGCTAACGACCAACTAGGGTGGCGACAGACCTGACATCACTTCGAAACCTAAAATCAACAGGCAACATGTTTTTTTTTATAGAGTTGCGTTACAATTCCGTAGCACGGTTGCTGAGCTTTCCTTGTCGCGCATCTCTCGCGGTTTGGAACAGCCTCGGAATTGTCTCGTTAGCTTTAGTTGGACGCCGGACATTGCCCGAGTCAGTGCGCATCCGACGGGTCTCTTCCTGGAAAGTTAGACCGACCGACTAACTTATATAAATTTGTGTTCCTTCCAAATGCTTCTTAATTAAAAAATAATAATTTTAAATATCAGTGATCGAAAGTGTGTGAATATATTATTTCTCATTTTGTTAGTGTCATTCTATTAGTCTCAATTCGAGTTAAAATATGAACTCGATTCGATACGATTCTGAAACAAAATGATTTGAGACGTGCGAAAATACAGAAAAAAAAGGAATTTGTTAACAAGCTCGTGAAATGGTTGATAAACTTCACGAGTACGAAGGTCTCACGGGACGCATTCATGGAGTCCGAGAAAAGTTGCACGAGAAATGGGACGGTTTTAAGGAATGGAAGAGCGGGATTCCTTATGACCAGGGTGTTGCTGGTATCCTCAATCATCTCAGGGGACCACCAAAATTGGAAAGAACTTTGGATGACTATGCTCACATTTATCAGTACGATATTTTAAAAAAACGACTATAAACATAAGGATAATCCATACGCGATGAAACAATCTACTTCAAGTTTTTACCAAGAGTCAAAATTTCAATTAATATAATTTTTAATTAAAATATATAATCGTGTGCACTTCTCTTAAAAATCGACCCAAGTTCCAGTCCAAATTTAAAGTCGATCGGTCAAAAATTGCAATCTGTTTGCTGCATTCCGAATTGAAAAATTTTCGAAGTCTTGAAATGAGTTTACTATAAAAAAAATTTCAAGGTTGCGACGACTTGTTGATTATTTCCCCTTTCCTCGCCTGTCCCAGGAACACAAAATACAATTCTTAGAGTCGGATACTCTTCTCGGTTTTCTGCACCGTATGTTTAATGGTGACAGGTTGATCGGATCGCGGATTCTGCGAAGTTCCAAAACAATAACATTAGAAAAAACTCAAATTGCACTTTGAACACTCGCACACTTCACATTTTTTCACGATTTCACTATAACTGCATTTGACACATCGTAACTTTGTTTGGTTGGAGAAAAAAATATGAACAAAATCCGAGTAACGTTTTCGCAATAAAAAAAAATTTTAAAAATTCAGCGGAAATCGAAAAGGGTTGAACTTATCGATTTTCCGTCATGACGCACATTTTTACTATATTGATAAATAAAATTTGATTACTTTTGTTCTAAATAATTGAAAGTGGTCATTCTAAAGGTGTGTGAACACGATCTGAGTTTCTGGTTATAAATGTGTCCGAATTTTGGTAACAAAATTTTTCGATTGTAATATTTTCCAATTTGAGCCGTAAAATGACGTAAAGCTCACATAAAATAACATTTTTGAGCCTCGTTGATAAGATTTCCGTAATTTCGCGGCAGAAATTGTGACAATATTGCAATCGAAAAATGTCTCGGACACATTTATAACTAGAAACTTGGATCGTACGTTTATACACCTTTATATATACCTTTTATGAATTTGATTGAAGGCAAAAATCGAGGAGCGAACTGGTCCGAGTTTCAGCAGCTGTTATGGGAATTGAATTTTCGTATGCAGCCGAAACAGCTTTCGTATCACCGACTTTATTGAAAATCGGTGTAGATCATCAACACATGACTCTGGTATGGGCTCTGAGTCCCTTAGTTGGATTTTTCATAACTCCCATATTGGGCAGTATGAGTGATCGTTGCAGATCGAAGTACGGAAGAAGGAGACCCTTCATAATTCTCCTTGCGATTGGCGTATTTTTTGGTAACGTAATAAGCTCATATTTTCTAAAATCACTAATAAAAAAATAGCACGGATCTATATAATATGTGAACTATGCACTCGGATCACAGACGCATGACTGGGGTCTGAACGCACCCCACGCTTTTCTTAATCATAAATAAATCGATACTGTTGTATAAAGATTTCATCATACATAGTTTTCTTCAATTTTTCGTAAAAAATAAAAAATATAGAATGGTATAAAATTCTGATTAAAGTTGGGACCGAAAAAAATCAGCCGAGTTGAAAATATTTCGAAGTTCGTGCAGGGTGTTTTCGGATTCTAGTCGTGAGTTGTAGAGTTGATAGCGAAACAATAACGTGCGAGGTTATAGAGCTGAACAACTTAAAAATGTAAATAAATATTGACAGGACTCCTTTTGGTACCGAATGGAGAGAAAATAGGTTATGCATTTGGAGATCCTCGGCCACTGAATCGAACTTTCAGTCACAGCGGTCATCGAGTAACTGCGATTCAAACCAATCAAACCATAAATGAGCACCCGGCGACATCGCAATCTTCACATCCATGGGGAATATTCTTCACGATTCTTGGCACCGTACTATTGGATTTTGATGCTGACGCCTGTCAGAGCCCATCGCGAGCGTATCTTCTCGATGTCACGATACCCGGTAATTTGTTTTTCTTTTTGAGGTTGAAGATGGCGCTTCGATTGCTCCGACCCTCGAAGGGGGGTGGAATTATAACGGTCATTCGAACAGCATTTTCATCAAATAACTTTTGTGACTTACGAAGAAAAATCTTTCGAAATGTTTTTCAAGACCAATTTGTTGATAAATTACAATTTTGTCATGAAAGAATTACAAGAAACTTTTTCTTTTATACAGAGGATCACGCAAGAGGACTAAGTACTTTTACAATAATGGCAGGACTGGGCGGCTTTATGGGATACGGACTGGGTGGTATAAATTGGGATGCTACGAGTATAGGAGTTGCGCTGGGTGGCCATCTTCATGCGACCTTCACTCTCATCACATTTATTTTCATCATTTGTGTTTCTTACACGATAACAAGCTTTAAGGAGATTCCATTGTATCTGCTCGAAAAAAGCGAGTATGAACATATTGAAGATGGAAAGGTTTGTTCAAATATTGTACGCGTTGCATTCTCTGACATTTATTTTTACGTATTTAAAGTTCACAAAAGTATCCGCAGTACCCAAAAAATTGAAGAATTTTTTATTGAAGACAACATTAAATTAGAATGACTTGCGAATTAAATATCTTATTTTGTTATATTCGTTCAATATCATTTCCAAAATTGGCAGAGAATTTTTAACCCTTAGTATAGTCACACTTCGCTAGAATCACGTCGTGGTCACACTGGGTCCATCGGACCCAGGCAACTTTGAACTGTTATAAATAATGGAGCAATGCATTGAGCGGTATGAAAAAAATAGTGGAGTATAGTTTGAA
>JAPYYX010000992.1:0-36326 GCA_030522605.1 Cremastinae sp. B BG-2022a
TTCGATGGAAAATGGTTCGAATAATCATATCAGATAGGGGGAAAGGAGCTAGAAAGGTAACAGCCCTACTTACAGAGCACCCCCCTCCCCAATATACCCAACATAACTCGCCCCAAACTCAACGGAATCTCGAAACCGATACCCGTCCAGATTTTTCTTTTAATGTAGGACTATGTCAGTGGGGGGCTTCGCCCCTCCTCAACCCCCCGACCGGGGCTTCGCCCCTGGACCCCACCGGGGCTTCACGCCTTTTGAAAGGCTCCAAATGAGGCAATGCCATCGCTACCTTTTTGCTCGGTATACAATCATATACAACATCATTTAAACGTTTGCATGATGTAAACAAACTTTTAGGGTCAATAATAGCAATAGTAAGTACCTCCAATATTTCAACGTCATATAATGCTCCATGAAAACTTTCAGTGGCTTGTACATTTAAAATATCTTTGGCTAATATCTCCAGTTTGAATTTTCCGGGTCCTTTACGTTCGGGATAGCTTTTTTTTAAATGAAGGTAATGTATCTGAAAACCCAATAACAATTCGCCTAAAATCGTTGATTATTAAATTACCGTCGATCGCAAGTACTAAACGCGATTCATCAAAGGTGGCATTATGGGCAACAAGTATACAAAGTTTTTGAAGTAATTCCAAAAATTCCTTGAAAGCAACCAATGTATCTTTGATTGAGATCGAATTAATTTTTTTTCCATGCAAATACAATTCTCCTGCCACGTTTGTCAAGTTGGTCACTGTAGATGCTCTCGAGTCTACTACTTGCGTTTGATTTACATACGAACAAAATCTCAAATTGCCAGATTTAGCTGCAATGTGCAAAATGTCTGCAGAGTAAGACAATCCAGAAGTTTCGAGGTCGAAATATACTACCGCATAATATTATCAGGAATTAATTTTAAATGTTTATTTTCGGTCGGATCGAAATAATTTTTACAGACAATATCTGTACCGAGCTCTAAGCCACAATTTGACTTATACCGTACCCCTTCGGCTGTCTCACTTTTTTTCGCAAGCTCTCTCTGTCGATGCGCAATTGGTTACGTCTAACTTTGGTAGCAGGTAATTTCATCCAAGTCTTTCGCTCTTCTCGTATCTTATCACATTTTTTTGCCCATTTAGCTGTGTGGACACACGGTGTCATTTGTGCGTATTCTCGTACGCGAGATACATATCCTTCTCCTTCATTTACAGAACATACACAAGCTATCGATAATCGCACGATTCGCTCAAAGAAAAACAGTCGCATTTACGTGCCTTTCGAGCCATAATGGAATTCATGCTTTCGATATACTTTGGCTAGACGCGCGAATTGCAAATTTTGAAGCGTTGTTAGCATATTTATTGAATAGTTTTATAAATTTCTCGTATAATTCACTATTCTTCAATTCAACTCGGTGTTCGCCAATTTTATCGGAGCTGCGTTGACACCACTCTCCACAATTTTCGTGGCGACTAAAAAAATGATCGGGTAATGCTCGCTTCGTCTCCGATTATTGCGCGAACGTTGAGTCTTGCCTCCTTCAGAATATTGCTGTGGTTTATTAATTGGGCTCCTACAGACGCTTCCATGGCTTTAGCGCTCTCATCGTAATTTTTCCTACAGTCGTGGTCTTCTTTAGGATACCCCAGATCACATTTTTTGCATTTTCGGTTCCGTGTCGAGAAGTCTAATATTTTTTTGCTAAGTAAGCCGATTATCGATCCATATCCGTTGAGACTACCATAGCTGCGTCCATTACCACGTTTGCTCCATCCCATGTCATATGATACGATTATATTGACAATATGACCAAGAGCACTATCAAAATCGAGCCTATTCGTATCGTCGGTCTTGGGACGCATGAAGTTCGTGAGCGGGTAAATTACGTCCGATATTTCTTGTGGTCAGAATAACTCTGATTTCTTTCAGCCTAACCACCCCTCTCTACCGAGAAGGTCAAACGAGATAGCCAGAAGTTTGGGCATTGAGGTTGGTATGTCTCGGAGCCGTTAAGCGGCTGGCGTCCGATACAAAAACAAAAATTCGAGACATATTCACTTCTATTGAAATTCCTTCTTTTTGTGATTTTTCGTCCGTGCGGTATCGCGGACAAAGGAAATTATGTCACAGTGGATATCTTTGCAAGGGGGGGGGGGACCGCCGCGATTTCTCTTCGGCATTGCATTCAGGAGGTCAAAAACTATAATTCTTCCCACCTCCTGCCCCCTCCAGGAGTTAAAAGCCAAATCACGATATACTTAAGTTTTTTATAAATAAATAATTATTGCGCTATAAATTCCAGCCTCCCCCACTTGAATATTATTTTTCATGTCATTATAGAGTGATAAATGAAAAAAAAAATCCGGAGCCGTTTTTCACAAAAGTCCACTTTCTGGATATTTACCAAAATAATTTTCGCTGCTTTGTAGACTGTATACTTGAAAGATCTTCAAGGAGAAAAAAATATAGGGGGGGGGGGGCAAAATGGGCCCCCCAAAAATTTCAATATCCATACATTTTTGGGGCCAAAATGGGTTCCTCAAAAATTTCGGCAGAACAACATCTCTGCCCAAAATTTTTCTACTCAACAATACTAAAAAACAATATCCAATCTGAATAACAATATCGAGAAGACAAATTATAAGCAGAGATGTTGTTCTGCCAAAATTTCAATAGATATTCATAAATTTTTGGGGGCAACATCTGCCCTCAAAATTGTTGACACTCAAAGTGTCTAGGAGGTAAAATAGGCTGTCGAGACTTTGAAAACCAACAAATATTCTTGCGCCAAAGGGGTTCATAAAATTTTTACTTTATAGAAACGGTTAAAAAATTACATATAATGAAGGATAAACTGGGTAATGAGTTCAACAACATTTTTTCTTTAAAAACAATTTCTTTTATAGAAACGAAATAATCAAAATATAAGAGACTAAAACCAGTTCATTACACTAAGGATTCTAACATTTTTTCCCATTTTGCCCCTCACTCTTCCCCTACATAACTTTTGCTGACATCTATCCATTATTTCAATCTTGAAGAATTCTTTTTCTATCTAAAACTATTTGAAATTTTTAAAGTATTATTTTTACAGCTCTCGGATTGAAAGAATATTTTCCGGTAATAAAAATTGGAAGAAATAAAAAGCTTCTTGTTTAGCAGAGAAAATTGTCCGGGCCAACGTGTAAGTTTTCATGCGCAGTAAAATGTATCGGACGTAAACTCGAAAATTGCCTGGTACAAATATTGTAGCTGGGCTCATTACTTTTTTCACTCCCGGAAAAAAATTGAGTGCATTTTATGAAAGTCGTAGTTTTTGAAAATTGTGAGGGATAAATTTTATTGCGCCACGCGGAAAAATTTTCTTATCGCTCTCTCGTGGGTCACCACTCATGCCAATCGTTTGTAGAGTATAAAATGTTTTTCCTCAAACTTTTATTTGCCGTAAAATGAAAAAATGTCCAATTGATAATGAAAATGTTTCGTGTAGTTTTTATTAAAAATTTTAGACGAAACGTCGATTTTTGTCATTATCATTTTTGTTTTATTATTCATTTTGTGTTTATTATTATTTCAGAATTATTATTTTTCTTCGCTACAATATTTTTTCCACTTCGTATTATTTTACCATTACTATAGAATTATTGTCAATAAAACAATCTTATAATTAATGAGTCGAAAAAAATACGTGGTTATTTGGGAATTGATTTAATTTATAAAACGGGGCCTTTAAAGTTCAATTGAATTTTTGGAAATTTTTCGTAGCTCGAGGGTAGGCAAAAAGGACGTGCCGAGTGTACGAAGAAGCCAGAAGGAAAACGAGTGAACCAGTTGGCATCTCGTTAAATCTTTTTTCGTGAAAAGAAAAAAACGAAGAGGAGAGACAAAAAAGAAACAACAACAGGAGCTCTCGGGGCGAAGGGGAACATTTAATTGTGTCGGACGATAAAACACGCGATGCAGAAAGACAGGAAAGTAAAAAGAGAGAAAGGATACGGTCACTGAGCTTGCTTTATTTCCATCATTTCGTTTTTAGTTTTGTTTTTTTTTCCCGCCACGAGCAATGGCGGAATGTTAATGGGCATAACTTCTTTGTTTTTATCCGCATATTCCTCCCCTACTTTTGTTTTTCACAGAGAACGAAGACATCTTTTAACGTTCCAATTTCAATCAATTTTTTTTTATGACATTCGCAAAACATATTTTTCTACATGTCTCCGACAAAATCCCGACATTCTTTCGCAATCTGTTTCTTTTTCGCCACGGGAAAGATACGATTTTGACGCTCCGTGTGCGGAATCCACCCCGGAAGTTTATTTTCTTTGATACTCGCTGGCAGGGCAATTTTTCAGATGAGAACAGTTGGAAATTTTTTTCAGTCCCGACGTGCAACTTCCTCCAAACAAAATACATACGTTTTCCTCCGAGCCGAGACTTCTATATTATCCTCGGATAAAAATAACACTGTAGCTCACATTTGCTAGGAAGTTTCTGAGATTTTGCCAACTCGAGGAAGGAAACAAACCGCGTGTTTAATCTAAGATAAATTTCGAGAGAGTACTTTAGGGTGAGAAGTTTCGACGTAGTTTTAGCCACCCGCAAAAGTACTGCGGGTTTTTCCTTCAATGATAAAAACCCCGAGACGTAAAAAATCGTCAGTTTCTCGTTTAAAATTAAGAAAGAATAATAAAATGAGAATAAAAAAATTAACGAGCGGTAAAAAAAAACAAAAAAAAATTGTCGGTTTAGGGATAATGGATAAGTGACAAACTTTTTGTGTCCGGCCTCTAAAAAAGCTGCTGATAATATTATCTCCTTTCTCATGTTTTTTCATTTTATTATCACTTTTTTTTCGCTTTTTTATTTCTCTCTTCCCTTCACTCTTCTCGACACCGAAGGGATTCCAGGCTGCACAATGTCTTCCTCAGTTCATTTTCACTCGCTCCTCGCCTCGGTCGCTCCTCCTTTTAACTCTTTCGCGCATCATAATTTTTCCCCTTATCACATTTCTTATCTCGACCCGCGATTCCCCGAGGTATAAAACTTGGTGCACGCCACTCTTTTCTTATTCTTTTTTTCCAATGAAACGTTAAGAATAAGGGAGCGAAGCCGGGTCAATTCTGGACTTTTTAAAAATAGACCGGAAGATTGAAAAAGTTGGTAACTGGCCAAAAATACGATTCTTTTTTTTTTGATTAAAATAAAACATTTTAAAATGAAATGACAGTTTAAATGAAATTTAGCCGGCACTGAGATGAAAAAACCAAAAATGACAATTTCAGATGAAAATGAACATGACGACCGTCAGTACGCATGACCCGATAGAAAATGAAGGGAAGCGAGATGATCGTAAGTGAAAGGGGATGAACGATGAGTGAGATTCGCAGAGGGAGAATCGTCGTCAATATTCTCGGAAAGGGAGAAAAAAAATCTTCTCCTCTTTCTTATCGGAGGGTCGATTTCGCACCCCTCGAAATAAAGTACATATGAGAAATCTGGAGAAGAGCTTGCATCTCAACTGGTACAGTGATACAGAAAGCGAGAGAGTATTAGTTCCCATCTCGCCTACACAGACGAGAAAGTCAATCCGGAAGTTTTTTCATCCTGGGGCGAATTTTTCACTCACTACAGAATCAGATGTCA
The DNA here is from genome assembly GCA_030522605.1 of Cremastinae sp. B BG-2022a. Taxonomy (NCBI): domain Eukaryota; kingdom Metazoa; phylum Arthropoda; class Insecta; order Hymenoptera; family Ichneumonidae; species Cremastinae sp. B BG-2022a. Next base: position 5,641 of record JAPYYX010000992.1, read on the forward strand.
TTGCTCTGAAATGTTTTTTTTTTCTATTTTTTTGAAGTTCTTTCATATCCTCGACGCACGTTTTATACAAAAAACGATATTGCATCGAATATATAAACATACATATTTACGTATGTATCATCGTGAAATTAATACAGTGCTCCCTCTTAACAATTGAAAGCGTATAATAAATGGGTAACGGAATGACGAAAAAAATATTTAAATAAATCAAATAAATATTCATCAGCTTTATCAAGAATTTATAAATTTTAAATTGTTTTTATACTTTTTCTAAACGAAATAAAAAACACCCTCACCTGGCTGGGTTTACATCTGAACGCTGGCTGGTATCTTCTTCGCATTTTTCGTGGACAGCAAACGCAGAGAATTCTCGTGAACGCTCTGCAACATACAAAAGAAAAATTCATTCAACGAGAAAAATTAAATTTCTCGGAATATTTTACATCACCGCTTTAATTTTTTTTTGCTATCCAATATCACATCTTTTTTTATTAAGACGGCAGCTATGTATTCCCATACGACACGTGAATACTGCACGATCATATATTTGCATAGTTGAATTAAAATTATACCGATGCATGCGACCGCGGTAGGGTCGTGGGTAGGGCGACGACGCTTGTCGCATTTAAAGTCGCTCGGGTCGATTATCACGACCGAGAGAGAGAGCAGAAAAAAGAAAGTAAAAAGTATAAAATCTTGAGGCGAAGTTAAACGAGAGGATAACAACTGAAAATTTCAAGTAGAATACTCTAGATGAATTTTTTCCGATCAAAGAGCACAAAAATTCAACTTCCAGCACCAATTCCTTTTAATAACTGCACTCGAACATGTTCGTGCTTGAGATTGAATAACGTGCTCGTACATTCACGATAATTATCCCATCGATGCGGAAGCTTCGTTAAATCGGCAACAAAAAGAGAAAGAAAAATATTTTAAAAAGTTTTCATCACGAATGATCGGTATCGGGAAACTTTCCTCGTAACCTGACTCACCAACTTTCCGCAGTGGTGTTCCCGACGAGGATGAAAATGGTTCGAGCGAAGACGAGAATCGTCCCAACGCTCGTGGCCGTCTTCGTAACGTCGACGATCTTCAAGATAAAAATCGCCGAAACGATCGTCGTGCCCGAGTTCCGAAATTTCTTGCACGGGTACGGCCTGAACTTGGCCTTCGGTCTCGAAAACGAGGAATATTCGCGAACGAACGACGCTCTGAGAATGTTGCCATGCTTGAGAACTTTCCTCGAGAATTATCTGTCGCTCCACAGTACACGAATTCCGATCCTACTGCCTCAGAATTCAACCGATTTTTCAAGAATGTCAGAAATATATTTAAAGGTTATTCAAAGTCTGCGATCTACGTATGTGTACAAAGGGGATTTGAATCCGAAATGGAATCACATTTATTCAAAAAACGCCATCATAATCATCGACGATCCGACTGAACTGTCTCACGTGAGTTTCGAGCTGATAAGTCTCTGCGGACGAGACTGCAAGTACCTCGCGATCCTGATTACAGTGTTCCCGGATGAGAAGAGCTTCATCGAGGAGTCGAGAGTCCTCGTAGACGTTTTGTGGGATCACAGAGTCGCGAACGTTGTTTTCCTCGGTGTTGTTGGAAACAAAATTTTACTGTCACGAAGTTTGTCTTATAAATCTTACGAGAAATCGATGCCTTCGAGTCCGGTCCTTGTAGCCGAGTGCGACGAGTCCGGCAACTGGAGCGTCGAGGAAGAAGAGAACGTGACTAAAATTTATTCGCCCTTGAAGATGAATCGATCGTTGGTCGAGGTCGCTTTTGTGAACAACGATCCGTACATCGGTTATATGCACGGAGCGTATGACGGATCGAGTGAAAAAATCGCGATTCTTCTTGAAGAGGAGTCTGAGGCGTTTTTACAGAACGTCAACGTGTCCTCGATTTCCGGTAACGAGGAAATTCGATTTGGACAGTTCGATGGTGTCGAGGGTTTGATCATGATGGCTCTCGCTTCTTGTTTAGATTTTATCGTCATAGCCGAGGAGATAAGTCTCCAGAATGAAAATCTGACGGAAGAAGTCGAGAGTACGCTCTGGGTGAGAAATTTTGATATGGTACTCGGTGGACTGTCCTGGGCGCCGTACAACGAGACCGAGTACACGCTGCCGTATGAAATCGTTCAGATAGATTGGCTGTTGCCGATTCGAGCTTCGGTCTCGCTTCAGGGACTCGTCAGTCCTTTCCAGACGAACGTCTGGCTCGCGATATTCGGTCTTTTAGTATTCGCCTCCATAGTCGAGCTCGTCGTGACCCGAAATGTCGCATTTTTAAAAATGTGGTCACTGATAATCGGCGTCGCTTGGCCGAAACAGCCGAAAGAATCGTCCTCGAGGATACAATTCATTTCTTACGTCATATTCGGTTACATAATTACTCAATTTTATCTGGCCTCGTTGGCAGGACAGCTGATGGCGAGCTCCGAAGAACAAATAGACACGCTCCGAGAGCTTCTAGAATCGAGTTACCAAATTGGCGGACCATCGAGCGTTTACCAACTTTTCAACGTTACAGGAATTAACGGTGACGACGGAGAGGTCGACGAGAACGACATTGATTTACTCAATATTAATGAGATTATGAGTTCGAAATTCACTGTGCTCACTTACGAGGCTTACGAAAAGCGTTTGGGCGACTTGCTCGAGAGAAGAGAAACGAATCTTGTCCTGCCCATAAGAAAAAACATTTCGTCAATGCCGCCGAACTTCCCGGGGAAGAAGGTACGTCAGATGCGAGAGGCCTTGGCGACCTATCCACTGAGTTTCGCCGTCTGGCGTGGAATGCCTTATCTCAGTGACCTCGATAAAAAAATTTCTGGCCTCATAGAAGGCGGAATCATCGACTTCTGGGTCGGGGAAGTCGCCCGCGAGCAGTACGGAATTTTTCGTGACCAATACGAGGAAGAGCGCAACAATGTGGACTTCTTCGCTCTTGTTCCAGGCTTTCTTTTGCTCCTCATGGGTTATGGACTCGGAGCGATTTTTTTCCTCGCGGAAATCGCCATTTTCATGTGGCACGAGAGGAGAAAAGATAAGAATCGACGAGGAACGAAAGAATTCAAGAAAAGCGATTCCAAGCGAATAAACAAATCGATGAAGATCGAATCGATGGGTCCGAGAGCTTGGATTTTAGAAATGGAAAATTTTCAAGATTGGCAAGGAAAAAAAGTGAAGGATCCAATGCTTGAGAATCAATTGCCTTTCGAATTTGTTCATTGATTTTATTAAAATTAATTTCGCAGTGTTTATCATTTGCTAATAGAGATTGAACGAATTCCTCGATGATTAGGTTTTCGAGGCTGGAACGTGTCCGTCGTGAATTTCCACTCCCTAATCAAGTACGCCCGGTCTCAGTGACCTTGATAGAAAAATTTCTGACCTCGTAGAAGGCGGGATCATTGATTACTGCGAGGAGAAAGTCTCTTGTGAGCAGTATGGTATTTTTCGGTACCACTTCGAGGAAGAACGCAACAATTTGGATTTCCTCATTCTCATTCTTGGATTCCTGTTGCTTTTCATTGCTTATGGTCTCTCAGGGATTTTTGTCCTCCCGGAAATGATCGTTTCTCGTTGAAGGAGAGACTCGAGAGCTTGCATCTCGAGAATGAAAAGCTGAAAGATTTAATCAGAGTAAATAACAAATTATTGTATTGAATTCTTAGTTGCGGTATTCATACATATTTATTGTTTGCGAATAATTTTTTTTTGGTAGCAGGTGCAATAAATTATTGACAATATTTGCGGCTTAATTCATTAACATTATCATTAGAATTTCATTTAATTTCTCTTCAAACATCTTTCGAACCCAATTTATTTCGATATGCATTTAAAAAAAAATGAATAGACTTTTTTTCCTACAATTGTCGCAGTATATTTTTGATTCATGAAATTTTTGAATAAAGATAAAGAAATTAAATTTTTTAATCATATTAATTTTCACAAGCTCGTCCGGTTAATAATTTAAAGCTTTTACCAAACCAAACGTATTTTAACGTAATTTTCAATGTACAAATGAGGTGAAGAATTTTTCTGTTGCTCATAAAGAACAATGTTTCGAACCATATTGATATTTTTTGAGAATAATACAAAATCAATTAGTAAATATCGAATAGAAATGCTTACATTTTTAAGTAAGTTTCGCGATTCCTTTTACCGATAAAATTGTCTCGAGTAAGGCTGGAGTGGAAAGTTTACAAAGTGGTAAGTCGGAGTGTCTGAGTATTAACCGATGAATTCCCGGTGAAAGCCTTCAACTTCGACATTGCTGAAAGTCCCCGAGGGAATTTTGTGCGTATTCGTACGTAACCAGACTGACAACGAAGAGAGACGCCGAAAGGGTCGAAACCTCACGAAAATCGATTAAACCGTTCGTGAATACGATTCGTGAACAAGCGAACAAAAGTTTCGTCTAAAATTTTATCTCTCAAAAGTTGGATGCGTTTTCTTCTTAAGAAATCTCGGACGAGCGAATACCCACTTTTCCACTTGAATCAATAATCGTGCTGAAATCGAATGAAAATTCAACTCCTTCGGGAAAACAATGCTCATCCCCGCAGAAAAACTTTTATCTCAATTTAAATGAAATCTTCGTCTCCTGAAAAAATTCACTGACAGAATTTTTTTTTTCGTTCGTCATTGGAAAAGGAATTATATTTGAAATTTTTTGGAGAGATGGGACACGGTTTTCCTATTTACAATCAAAGCTAGACAAAAAGGCAAGGAAGGATCTCAAGAAAAGTTTTGATTGCGTTGGAGCTGGGAAGCTCTCAAAAGCACTCGGTGGTGGAAAACTTGTCGAGTCACGACCTGACGAAATTGATGCTATACGAGTACGTTATTCCGGACGTGAGCTATTTCGACAAAGACATTTCTCGAGGGTCACTTTTTCCTGTGATGAAAATAATGTCAAGTACTTCATACAAAAAGTATGTCCTTGACAAACAAAATGACGTAACAATATCTTGAATTATAGTCTCGTTTCGATAAACACAATAAGGTTCTCTTTTCAAACAGGATAAAGGGAAAATGAAATTTCAGTAAAAATGAACATGCTCCAAAGTGTTTAGACTTTTTACAAATTCTTGAAATAACGGATTATTGATGTAATAATTTATCACATCTAATGAAATATTCTGGCAAATATTTAATGTTACCACAGTATTTTGTCTATAATGATTTTTAATGAATTCAGAGAAAATGAATTTTTTATAAAATTATTTTAAAAACAGGGTGAAAATTCTACATTTACGTACAATTTCTGTATATAAAATTTTCTCTTACACTGTACAAAATGTTACGAAAATTACTATTCAATGTGACATTAAATTTACCAACTCAGTATATCAAAACGCAAATTACAACACTCAAGTGATTGAAAATTCAATGAGGAATTTAAAAAAAAGACAACCTCTTGTAAAAAAATTTCAGTACACTGTATTCTACATATTTTCAGTAGAACGCGACCTCCATGTATTTTATTAGGGTGTACGGTACAATAAAATTCCAATACCTATCGCATTTGAATTTCATTGCAGTATCTGCAAAAAAACTCCCAGACGAGTTTATCAATTTTGATATGCATTTCTTTTTTTATAATGCACAATTTGGTAAATATAGAACCGACATGAATTTTTTTCTAAATTTTTTTTACAGTGTATAACATAAGCAAACGATGTTCAAATCGTAAACACTTTAATATAAGCGGCTTCAAAAACATTTGTGATCTCAAATAGCTGATAAAATAATTTTATGAGTCATTAAGTCATGGTAAATCGCTTTTTGGTTTTCCGAGATTCGCTTTAGTTCAAGACGTAGATTTAGATTTTTCTTTCTTTTCAAATTGTTTTATCCTGAATAGGACTAAAGGATGAGAAAGATAGATAATATCGTAGTACATGCTGTACTTATAGCCACGAAGGGTTTTATTTAATGGCACCTTTCGGATTAAGAGACTAATGCCTAACAACCAGGGTCGGACCATTTTCAGAGATGAGGGATCCCCTCGGAATGGACTCTCAACACGAAACGGACAATCGAGATGGACGGGTAGAGAGACCGCGGAGATTACATGGCTTGTTATCCTCACTGCAATCGACCCTTACACTCCGAGCGGGATACACATCGAGCGTACACGCCACAACACGCGGCGACATCTATTACTTTTCCTCATGCCCATTGACCTTGCGAACATTTCATTTTTTCAACAAACTTCAATGCAATACAAATAATAATTTTTTTTTGAATATTTTTGATTGTTTGAAAAAATTTTTTTGGTTACAATCAAAAAATCAATACAACGTTAAAAAATATTCATACAGTAACCAAATCTTTTTTGAGTTGATTCAAAGTAAATAATATTTGATTTGATACTCAAAAGCAACAACAATGCAATAAAAATATGATTGAAGAGTTCAGAAATGAATTAAAATTTAAGTTTTTGGAAGCTTTCCTTTGCGGAAAAACAATACAAAGAGAAGATTATATTTAAGAATTTTCACACATTGAATGAATCATTTTACAGCTTCGAGCTGATAAGTAAAAATAATCTAAAAAGAAATTTCTTGTAGTTTATTATCATATATAGTTCACTCTTAAGTAAACGCGTGAATGAAAAAAAGACACCTGCGAGGAGAAGAAGTAATTTAATATACCAAGTACATTTTAAGCCAATATTTGTCAACTTTTATTGGTTCGACTAATGTAGACTAATGTACAGCTTGATGAAAAAAGCAAACATTCGTCAGAAACGAATCTCACGATCTGGAATATTTGGAACTGACAAGCATCAATTTCTCGAGTAAACTTCTGTGAAACTGACGTGCCAGCTTCATCAATATTTACAGAAATGAAAAAAAAAATTCCTGAATTGAGTAATGCGTCACATCAAATGGGGGACGAAACAAGCACGAATCTGGATGAAAACGCAAATCAGAAAAAAAGGGAGAAAAAAATTTGAGGGTGGTTTTAGTTGAGAGCTAAAGATTCGGTGAGCCAAGAAAGCCTGGCTGTACAGTCGATAGTTTCCAAGGTCTCGATTTAGCGAAGTTGGAATAACCGGGCGCCGGGTCGTCTGAGGCTAGGAATGAGGGAAGGAGATGCAGCGTTTCCAAAAACCCATATCGCCCTCTCTCGCTTTTATCTACGAATCTCTCCATCCTGAATTTTTCTCTCTTGCTCGTGTCTTATATTTTTTTTTTGTCAATTTCTTCGCCTTTTTTCTCTCTACCCACGTTCACTCCCATTATTGGCTTTGTTCTCGTACTCGCTGACTTCCACCGGAGTCTCCCACTTGTGTCGCTCGCGTTATTTCGGTCCTCAGCCATTTCACCGCTTTCTTCTGTTTTTTTTGTTTCTTTCTTCCCCCCCTCATCTTCACCGCACTCACTCAGTTATCATCGAACCCACCGTACACAGTTATCAAGACTATATCTCGATACAATCAATTGATATCTTATCAAACGAATTTTTTCCTTATCGGAAAAAAATCCTTTTCGTACAAAGAATTTATCTCACATATTTCTTCCGGGGTTTTTTTTTCACGAGCTTATCATATTTTGGAATATTTTCATTCAACAAGATGCAAAAATCGGAAACAAAAAGGAGTCATAAATTATCGCTACAAAGTTACATTGATAATACGATCGTTTATTAAATTTAATATGTCATATACTTTTTTCAGTAACAAAATATAGACAAATATTTTACCAAGAATCTTGCAAATTAGATTTGGAAACAATTAGAAAAAAATAAACAAAGACTTCTATAGTTTATATGATAAGTCGACGGTCTGCAAAGAATTTTCTAAACGAAAACGAAATTTCAGCATTTTTGGTGATATTGATAAAATTTATATTTGAAAATGTTTTCCGACCTATATTGAAATTAGACTCTGATTCCCTGGAGGATCACGCTATTAATCGTGATATTTGAATTTTTGAAAAATAGCTTTTTTTCGCCAGCAGCTAGAAGCAGTAAATATTTTCGCCCGTCTTTTTTTTATTACGTGGTGGCGTTACGGCTATTTTTCATGACCTCGACGTCACACTCCTAAATCAATCGCATGGAATTTGTAACGGCGAGAATTTTTTTTTTCGGATTTTGTATTAGCGAAAGATTCAAATTAGAACCTTTGGACGAAGATTGTTTTTTGCTTTTATGTTTACGTCAAAGTTTCGTCCTCGTAGATCGAAAAATTTATTGTGCCGTGTCTTGTCTGTTTAGGGAGCAGAATATATCTTGGGATTAAAAAGTAACTACTTATACAACATTTTTTTGCCAATAAACGTTTTTTCTAAACAGCGTATTATTTTTAGGTTTACCTCATCCCACGTGAATCATCGAATTTCTCATTTCTTCCTATTTAACGGAAATAACATTTAAACGAAGCGTAATCGAGAAAATCGTCGTTAATGGGAAAACAAATGGTTTTGTTCATCATTCTGCAGAATCGACAGATTGCCGGCGTTTGATGAAAATTCGATCGGTCTCGTATCAATCTTCGTCATTTTTCGTAATCTAGTCCAACACGAAGAAAAAAGTAACACTGGGTCATTATTTATTACAGAGATTTATAGTCATTCTGCTCAGTTGATAATCTTCCTCCATTTTTCCCCCAATAAAACAAAAAAACGATTTTATAAATTTTCGTTATTTTCATAGTTGTCAATTTTTGGTGAAGTTTCCATCAATAAATATCGCAATTTTTCTCACCGACTCGAATAAAAAAAAGCTACGCCTAAACCAATTATTTTAAGTTTTATAATTCGCACGATACGTCATCCACTTCATATTTTTTTAAAAGGAAAAACTACACCCTAATTTTTTGACAGCATTTTTCAATTCAGTTCTTTAAAGTTAAAAGAGAATTGATGAGAAGGTACGAAGCCAAAAAATAGGACGATAAGAAACGAATTAGGATTTGGCTAGCGTTTGTCATTTAATTTATAAAATTTAATCGAGTTGGACGGCATGTTGAATGTGAAGCAGAACACACGACGTGTTGACCATGGTGGTCTCGGCGACGAGACGCGAACGGGACTTGAGTCTCGCACACAAAGCAGTCTTCGCATATGTCGAATATAACAAAGGGGAAGCCCGGAGAAGCATCACTAGCAACACATCGTCAAAACTACCTACGTGCAATCCCACGTGTAACTATCACGCTTCACGGATATTTACCCGGGTAAATGCAAAATCGATAGCCCCTTCCACTCTCTATCATTCCCCTGTCGCGCTGTTTCCCCTTCTCAAGGGGACCCTAACAAATCTTCCACCTCGAAATAATGTCGCAAACGTCCCAATACAAAACTGCTTCTCGCCAATTACTAATAACGCGATTCGAAACCGAGTTATACTTGAGATTGCAACTAATTTTTGTGAGTGCAAAAATACTATACTTATTATTAGATTTATTATTTATTTTCGAAATTTTTCGATACTCTTATTTCTATACAGCTGTACATGTCATTTTTCATCATTTCTGTAATATATTAATCTACCCAAAAACAACACATATGCTGTAAAAAAAGGAGACAAGTACATTTACGGGATTATACTCCAAGCTGTAGTAGAAAATGTGTTGTAATACTTAAATCGATTTCACTAATATAATTCGTAATCTAAAATTTCGGAAAAGAGTCGATAAATTTCAAAGTAATGTCACACAAATAAAAGTTTAATATTGATAAAAAAAAGTCGAACTATAAAGACTTGCCGATGAGTTCTTACTCCAGTGAAAGAAGCTTTCCTCAAACTCGTTAGAATATTCATGTCTCAGCTATAGAATGAAGAGGTAACTTCGTGATGCGAACGAAAAATTTGTAATTGATTTATAACAATCGAGATTTTCGTTAACCAATTCATAATGATGCGTTCATCTCTCGGGTTCGGGTTTTTTTATAGTTAGAGAGAAAAAAAATATTGGGCTTTACAGGGTCGTGCGGGAAACCACCGAAAATTAAATACAAAATATATAAATCTCAAACCTGTCAAAAAACAGTGAGCTCGGAGAAGAAGAGTAGCGGTAGCTCGAGAGCGTACAGTTGACGTTTCGTAAATGTACTTGCCTCGAGTCTCTACTGCGACTCTTGATATAATAAGTTCATCAAAACTATAGTTTTTTTTCACTTATAGTGGTTACAGTAACTATAAAACGTTGACGGAAATGTCATAAAATTTTTTTCGGTGCAATTTAAAATTCGTTGCGTTCAATTTTAGAGTCTCAATTGTGCAACATATATTTTTCGATAGTAAAATTAAAATTTTAGGTGATTTAAAAAAATTCTTCGATAAAAATGATTCACCGTAATATACATCATATGTGTTCAGAATTTATTATGCATATCCTTTCCGGGTTCTTACACCCATTTTCCCACTTCGTTCTCTTAATTATAAATTCCTCCGTTCCTTCCTGTGTGTGCGTCCGCAGTCGACTCACTTTCTCTACTTGCGTGGCATATCGCACGTGCACGGGCATGGAAAAATTGCGGAATCCACGGCTCAACGCAGTCGTTGATTTTTATTCTTATTTTTAAAACATATTCTAAATCCTTAAAGAATAAAAAAATTTATCTTCCAGGCGGTGTTTGATCCGCCAATCTATTCGAGACAGACATCCAATAGGATTGACTCATCGATTTGGCGCTATTTAACCCGAGAATCCACCGAAACCCTACACCGCGTGTCCACGGTCATCGGTTCCATTATTAAAATTAGTAACCTACAAACATGTTTTCATAATTGCTAAAAATAGTAAAGCGCTTCTTAGATAATTGTTGATTTGTGATATTTCATATATGTTTACCAGATCTTGAATAATAACGTCAAAAATATGTAAGTGAACATGAGAATCTTCTCACGTTCCTATCGGAAGTTAATCATCGTAACCGTAAGAGCACTAAGTCCAGCGGTCTTCGTATAACACGCAATGCACGATTGATTGGTCGAACGGTATAGTTAGCATTCTGCCAACTTCCCCGCATGATCCGGCTTGGCATTCCGCTTGGATTGCCAATTATCTCCGATCAACCTAGAAGATCGTCTTTCACCGTTAACAACTTGGGTGTTGTATTGCAACGGGGCGGAAGTCAAGAACGACAAAAGAGAGTAAACCATAAACGTTGTTGTAAAAAAAAATTGAAACGAATACAGAGACATTGAAAAATTAGAGTAATATAAAAAAGATTATAGTGCAAAATGTTTAAGCTTGGGATTTGGAATGTCGAACAAGAGTTTCAACCACTTTTTGACGAACGCAAAAAACCGGTTGCTCGTTTGACTCATCCTGAAACATCCAAGCCATCCAATTAAAACTTTCTTTTCTCTCTTCTATTCTATCTATTTTTGTCCGCGTCTCGTTCACTCACTACTTCTCTCTCTCTCTCTCTCTCTCTCGCTCTTTCCTTTTTTTAAACCAAGAAACGTGTGCTCCGATAAGTGCTTTTCCCCTGGCTATCGCGAGATCCGATTAGAGACTGCATCCTTCCTCGTCTTTCTCTTCCCGCTAGAGCTTTAAGTACCCATGATCCTGTATCCAACGTATCCGAAAGCTCTCTACTTCCGGTCTCGCGGTTTTTTATCCCGCAAGCGCGGAACACTTTACAAACCGTTAACTAAATTTTGTAGCCTCTCATCAAGTAACTGCGGGAAGAAAGGGGATAAAAAAAGACGAAAACCGGTGCCAAAGTTTGGGAAAGTTTGCGTCTCGCGTTCCGATAACTCTTGTCTCAGTATCGAGCCTTCGGGCCCTCAGAATTTCTTGAAAAACCTCTTAAAAAAAGTTCTGACGGGTCGCGAAAAATTTCTTATCCGCGCCCGAGAATGATGAAGCTAAACTTCCTGTCGATAATGAGATCGCTTCGACGAAACTCGGTATCGTGAGATATTTATTGCTAGCTCTAAACTTGCGCACAATATCTGAAGCACTTTCTATGCATTTCCTAATATCCGGCTACACTCCGCCTAGGCTTCCTAGAGTTTCACCCTTTTCTCATCAATCTTCCATCGGTCGACTCGCATTGGTACACCGAACTACATTTTTTAAGGTAGTACTATCGGTTTTAGACCTACCATTAAGAATTTCACGAAACTAGGCACATTGCTACCTTTTATAATAAGAATATGAACCAGTTAAATTTTCAAAGGTTTTCAGAGAACTGAAAAATAGTTATTAAGATTACAAAATACATGCTTTTAACATTGATCCTTATGAAAAAAAAGTTTTGAACATTTTTGTTACTTAGAATTTAGGGTTCAGATTTTGTGATGAGAGTAATTAGTAATTGATTAATTAAAAGCATGTATTTTGTAATCTTAATAACTATTTTTCCGTTATCTAGAAACCTTTGAAAATTTAATTGGTTCATATTCTTATTATAAGATATCAGTATCCCAAGTTTCGTGAAATTTTTAACGGTAGGTCTAAAACCTTAATCATTATATACAATGAAAAGAATAAACTAATTGAAGATTTTTCATTGGTAGCATTCACCTTTCTTCAAGATAGTCTTATGTAATAAATAATATCGATTTTCCTATAAGCTGATGCTGTTCGATATCGACATAAAACTAGAATATAAAAAACTCTAGTTCATACACCCCACGACTATATTTGAAAGACTGCGAACATTGCCCGAGACGTGTGTCCGAGTTCTAGTTAGAAAATTTGTCGATCTTCAATTTCCAAGAATCCATGCAGTGAAATTACTAAAACTCGCAATAACATTTTTGGGCTGTGTCGATAAGTTTTCCATGATTTCACGGAGCAAATTCAAAAAATATGACAATCGAAAAGTTTTGTAATCAAAACTGAGACACATATTAATAGGTAAAAGGTTTTGGATATTGGTCGCAGACCTCAAGATATAATTTGTAATCAATTGATTAATTTATTCACTCTTGACTGAATTTAATGAAAATTGAATTATAAAATGGTGTATATGTTTGCAATTACGCATTGCATTTTTGTTATTCATGACGCCAATTCGCTTCTTCGTTATAATTCGCTCGGTCATGGTATATACCATACTACTATATAGTACGAAATTTTACTATTTTGTTATTGATTTTAGTATAGTATACTCGTAGCGAAATTACTCTGTTAGTAACAGTCCAACAGCAAAATTCTGTTATAGCCAACAGAGTTATAGCCAAAGAAAAAAAAAGTAACAAAATCCTTGCTCCGAGTTGACTTTTCGGTTGATCCCGGTCGCCATTTCCCACACTAATTCTTTCCGTGGTGTAGCGTCTCAAGAGGATGAACCTTTGGTATCTGAATTGCAGCATGTACGAGACGCAACCGTAAAAAGGTTAATTTAGTGAGACCGGAATGGTCTCGAGGATATAAGGATGTTACAGAAATCTTGCCGGAGTACAGGCTGACTCGCGCTACTGGTGAAGAGTCGTATAAAAAAAAGGGGCTCCTTCCTTCCCTCGAGCCTCACCGGATGAAATATCGCGGCGGGTCATTGGGAAAAGATAAAAAAAGGCGCAAATAAATGGACAGCAAAAATGGCAGACATTGGCCAACTTGTTTTGAAGCGTCCCACACTCTTTCTCTCGAAATTTTCCTTTTTTTCTGTTTCAAGAAACGCGAGAAGTAGAGAGAGAGGAGGAAAGAGAAAAAGAGCGAGATAGGGAGACACGAGGCCATGTAATTTTCCAGATAACCGGCTTTATTCGCTACGGCCCTCGTCCTGTTCTCTCTCGGCACAGCAGCCCGTACAGCTTTACGAAAACTAATACGTACGACGGCCATGGCGACGCGCAAGTGAATGAGAGGCTTTTGGCCAGACCTCCCTTTACTCGCCTAGGATAAATTTTCTCATTTTACTTCGCCAGTCTCTTCTCTCTCTCAACTCGTTCACTCCGCTATAGACTCTTGACCATAAAAACCGGATTACCGCGCGCCCCGTACTACCGAGCTTTTTCAGCTCTCAAAGAAAACGAAAGTCCTCGATAATTTCTATACTAAACTTTCAATCCTTTGCTGCAAAAATACATTTTCATGGCTTAACCTCAACAATGTATATTTAGAAACTCGAGAAATTATTCGGAAATAGTTTTTATTCATAGTTAGATTTGAATGATTTATCTTTTGATGAAATAGTTTTTTCACTTTATTTCTCACAACAAAAGTTTTCATGTTTTCATACATACGTATGATGTAGTCACTTGTTTCGAAAGTACTTGAAAAGCAGGGAAAAATATTTAAACGCATGACTTTCACAATTTACTACTGTATTGCGAGAATATTGTAAATTTTTTCCGCTCGTTGCAAATTTTTTTTTCATATAATTTAGATCCTCGTTACGAAGTTTTTTGCGCCATAAATCCGAGAATCGAGGGTTACACTAATTTTCGAAAATTCGAAGAGAAATACTAGGTCGTGAAAATCGCACGGGACGAGAATTCGAGGATTCTCGTAATTCCAAAGCAGAGGTGAATTCCCACAGCCAGACAAACAGCGAAACAGAGGGATCGTGAATTGAGAAGGTGAAACAAGGATGTGAGAGGATTCGAAATTCGATACCCGCAGCACACTTCAATGTGGGAAACCAGACGAGTAGAGGCAGACAAAATTAATTTTCTTCAGTATCTTTGCACACGAGCTCTGTAATTTCTGCGATTTCGTGTCTGCTAAAACCAATGGGTTAGCCCAGATTTTCTATTTTCCTCTCTATCTTTATTCTTCTTTATAGTATTTTCTATCACCCACGCTGAAAAGTCTTGAAAATTGAATCGTTATACTAATCAGGCGTGGCAAAAATTTTACAAAAAATTCAAATTCCAAAAACAGTAATATTTTGTTATTTAAAAGTGGCAGAGAAAAAAGAGAAATCCCCTTTTCAGCAAGTTCAACAAAAGTAGCGAATTGAGACAGAGAGTTTTGCTGATAGGAAGACTTTTTCCTGAGACAGGAAAAAGGGCAAGGACAAGATACGTGAAGAGGACGATTCGTATGCTGTCCGAGAGTTCACCTCTGACCATTTTCCCGTGACTTTGCTCATTCTCCTGCGTAGTTCGACCTCCAGTTTGGACCTTTATTTTCATCGTGCCATGGAGAGAAAAAAGGATAATTCTTTTACGATCCCATACAATTATTTTTATTGAGTCTACGCTCCGATTGGAATATCCTTTGTCAAAAAATACCAAATCGTGATTGGGCGAAATTTACGATTCTTCTTAGTGACGGAGCGGCGGAAAAACGGAACGTCGATGAGAAATTGCGGTCCCGAAGTTCTGCCTTGATTAAGATGAATCGCACGGGAGCAATTTTTTTCCGGGAACTTCAAGGACAAATGGTATCAACGCTGATTGCCTGATGTGAATTCGAACAAACATTCAACCACGCCTCAATTTGATGGGAATTGATATCGCGTCCTTGAAATTAGCACCGCTATCGATAACCTCGTCATCATAATTAAACGTTTTATTGTTTGCATAAATAATCCTGGGAATACAATTCTGCGGTTTGGTTACACGGAATGACCAAAAATGACAGAGGTCGTTGTACTTTACGAAGGTCGAGCTATCACCTCATAAATCTTCAAGGAAAAAAACGATCGAGCCAAAAGAGAAAAAAGTATTCTGATAGGCGCGATAAATATTTCAAAGACCTTTTTTCCTCGAATCGTCATGTCCTTGATTTGTCGGCTCAACTTCCTCTTCATCCATGAAATTTCATAACAGAGCTATGTGCTTTTCTCTTCGCGGAAATTCGTTCACAAATCTAAACAAAATAGAAAAGAGTCGAGGGTGAAAAAAATATAGCGGAATTTGAGATAGCAAGATGAAGATATTTCGCTGGGATATGATTTTTGATCACAAGAAGCTTTACTTTTATCGTCTCTGCGTATTCACCCCTCACCATTTTTATTCGTCGCGATTTTTTTGCTCTCGAAGTTCCGCAGGGATCCAAAAATTTCTCAGCTTTCTCTTTTTTTTCTGTACAGGCGTCAGGGAAAATCGTTTTTCCTCTCAATTGCTCGCCTCCTCGAATCGAGGGAAATCGTCTCCGACAGCCGCGTAGTTACGTTCCCATAGGTGGGAGGCTCTGCTCTTCCCTCTTTATATTTTTTCTCATCCCGATCTCTCTCGTTTATTCCCCTATTCCCGGACGGGGTTAAATTATACGGATCGTTAGGTCAGAATTAAATTTGAATTGAAGTGCCAGATTTCCACGACGATGGAAATGTGATTGAGGAAATGTATTGCGTGAAAAACACTTCCTCATTTTTTTCTCTTACGAGCAAAGGCCACCGAACCATAAAAGTAGTCTACTTTCGTTTTCAAGCGATACGGCTGTTTTGTAGATTTTCTGTAGGTATACAAAGATTCAAAATTACATCATATTTCAGAATTTCCTTAATAAAGATACATATTTCGAACAGAATTTTTATCAACTCATAAGAGTGAATCTTATCTCAAAAAAACCCAAAGAGCTTATACGGCAATAGATACTTTATGTGAACCGTATAGAGCCACACGTATTGCGGTACTTTGGTGCGCACTGGTATGTATTTGAGGTATTTCATTAATATTTGATTGTATTTCATATGTGCGTATTGACCCACAGCGTTTTTTTAAAGTAATACTTCTCTTAGAAGCATTTAGCAGGACGTTATGTTAATTTTATGTAATCTTGTTTATGGTAATGATTTCTTGAGCTAGTAACTGCAGCATGTAATGTCTGTAAATGACCAAATAGATTTTGTACCATATATGTATGTCTTGTAGTGAATTCATTGCGATAGCGACTTCAGTATTGACTCCATGGTACGGTTGAACTCATAAATGTTCATTGATACACGTAAAACTTGTACACGTATTGTTGGGGAGTCTTTTTATGTTTTGGTACATAAATCCATTTAATGAATCAAAATAGCACTAACCTTCTGAAGTCTCGACTCCAGCAGGCGTAGATAATGGGATTCATTCCGCTATTTATCCATCCCAGCCACGTGACGGTTGCAGAAACATTTTCCTCCTGCCAGATACATCTACTGCAGAAGCCCGACCACAAGTTCACCACGAAAAATGGCAACCAGCAAACGATAAAAACACCCATAACGATACCAAGTGTTTTTGCAGCTTTCTTCTCTTTCGCGAATTTAGCGAGCTTCCTGGAGAGGGAAAAGTTTTTCCCCAGATGCTGCTTGTTCATCCTCGTGGATGGCAACCTGGTGAGTCCATTGTTGTGGAGAGCCGTCAGCGGTTCTTCAAGGTCCTGGAGGTCCTCCGGTGTGCTCGAAGCTGTTCGAAACAAGTGTCTCGGATCTGTATTCGTTGCACCACCCCGATGAATTCTCAGGGTCAATTCTAGTTCACCGGATGCCATCATGACCTGCTTCGTGCCTAGTTTTAAACTCCTCGTCTGTATCACTGCTGCTCGGTAAATTCTGTAGTAAGTGTACACCATGACGAACAACGGAAGGTAAAAACTGATCGTCGAAGAGAATATGAGATAGCCGAGGTGATCGGTAAAAGGACATTTATCTTTGGGAACTTCTTCGGTTCTGACGGCTCGCCACCAGGCTATCGCTGGAAAAGATATCGCACTGGAGCAGATCCAGACGATGGCGATGAGGATGAATGCTCGCTTTCGGCTCATTTTCATCGGATAAGTGAACGGATCGGTTATAGCCCAATAACGATCGAGACTTATCATGCAAAGATTCAATATTGAGGCTGTAGAAAATAGAACGTCCAGAGACCTCCAGATGTCACACCAATCGGTGGTGAAGAGCCAACGATTTTCCAGGACCTGGTATATTGCACTGAATGGCATTACGACCAACCCGACTAGGCAGTCAGCGAAAGCTAGTGAAGTTATGAAGTAATTCGTCGCCGTGTGCAGATACCGTTCTCTGAATACTGCCAGGATCACGAGCATATTACCGAATACTGTCACTATCGAGAAAAAAAGAAAAACCGCTGCGAGACCCGCCCGATCGCCTGCCAAATTCCAGAAGTTTTCAACTGTATCGTTAGCACTCTGAGAACTCGTGTTATAATAGGATTTGTTTAATTCACGGGCCAACAGCGACGCATCGTCCGAATTCAGGAGATAGATCGCACTGTCGTTGACAGACATGTTCGTCGATGGTGAAATCGCCGAAATCTTCGCCCGCACTCTATGTTCTCAGTTGTTTTTCGCCGTGACTGTTTTTAAGCAAGATAAAACGGGCCTTTTTGTTAGTTTAAATTTAACTCTTCGAATTGTATCTCTGAGAAAAGTTGCCGTTGCGTTTCTGGTCCTTTTTACCTTAAGAGACGAATTCGTACACGTCAACTAGTCCCTTTAAAATTGTCCTTCTCTGATCTTCTTTCGCGCCCGTCCATCTTTCCGTCCGATATTTCCTCTCCTTTGATTTGGCGCATTCAGCCATGATGTTCCGGAAATTACATCCCAATTTTAAAATGGTCTTCCAATAGCAACATATCTCGTTTCTACTTCTACCCGGTTATTTTTCTTTCGTACGTCAGCAAATTCGTAATTCCGTAATTAATTGCTGAGGATCGAAAGGGAGGGAAGGTGAACGGGGTTGAGGGATAACACGACTATCGGAACTTGAACGGGAACCCGAGAAGCGCCATTATTTTCACCGAGTCCCGAGTGTCCTTGTTGAGGGAGTCGTTAATTACCCGAGAAAATTGCATCTGAGGTGGACCAGAACAACTGCAGCGTTCACTCTTCAAGCTCGGTTTCTCCTCAGTTAATCTTTTTCCTCGGAAAAGCCTGTGTTTCACGAAATGACAATCAACCAGGACTTATATTCGATAACATTAATTTTCCGGCGAGTCTGCCGGTAGATCACGATGTTGCACGTTCGTCCGCACTATTTCAACCGCACTTTAATTACACACAGGCCTGGTAACCAGCCGAATCAATTAACACGCCCCTAAGTGTACTTTCGGCCTTTTCCTTCCTTTCGGAATTCGTTTCATCGACGAACTTGATCCAGGAATGTTGTTGCAAGCGTCGATCAATTTCATCGATTCCATACGCATCGAAAAATCCAGCCAACTCCATCTGTAACATCAAATTTGACAAACATTTTGAAGCCGAGTCCCATCATCCGTTTTTAATCAAATTTATTCGAAAACCCATAAAAAATTTGATCAGCCATAGAATTTATCAGCTTCGACATTTTTCAAACATTACTCTCCAAATTGCATGCCAAAATCAATGATTTTGGGGATAAAGAACAAATTTATTTGTCCATTTGCGGAAGAGGTGCCTCGAATATTCAATACCTAACAAATTTTGGCGACTACTGCCAGAAAATCGGAGCGCAACGTGTTTTTATCCGCTTTTCATCGTTCACGAGCTTCAACGAATTTTCATCCGTGCCGTGAAATGACAGCTGAATTCTCGAATGATTGGACCTATCGTATCCAATGGAAAAAGTCGAATCAACCGATTTTACCGAGCGTGTGAATTTTCATTTTAAAAAGTAGTGTGTGTGTATGCATTCTCTCGATTCAATTGCTCATTTTATTGATTCTCTGTTTGCCGGGTGAAAAAGAATTCTATGTGCGAATCTCGCGTGATAAATTTCACGCGGTTCGAACGTTTCTAACTGAGAGACGGATATCACGATGCGATGAGAGTCCTGGAGAAAATTGTTAAATGATGAAATTGGAGAATGAGAGTTACGGAGGTAAAATCGCAGGATAAGGAAATGAGAAATGATTGGAAGCTGAAAGGAAACCAGAAAGCTATGTAGTTTGAGACGTATCATGTAAAAAAGCATGAATATCGACCAAAAGTTATCTCTTTTTCGAGATGCGTTTACGTCGAGCACTAGTCACGAGTCTCAGACGAACACATATAACAGTGAGAACTCTTCTAACGATCGAAACTTAAACCGGACGTCAACTCTACAAAACACGAGAGCCAGATGATCATCAGTTTTTCAAAAAGTTCTGAAGCCTCCATTCGAACTCATGCGATGAAGTTGAACATTGCATCTCTTTGTTCTCAATTTTTATTACGGACGTCATTGAATATCCTCTTGTCTGGATGAAACATGATTTCATGTTCATGATATCAGTACATACCTGAAATGGAAGTTTGCTGTCATCATTCGAATGTTTTCATTGTCATTTTCTCATGAACAGCATAAGAATTCTAACCCTTTCCGTCTCGTAAAAGAAAGATTCAGATTTTTCAAGAAAAAAGAACAAGAATATTCTTTCCTTCATCGGTTCATCGATCCTGAATAAAAATTTCTCTGTGTCATCGTTTTGTCAACTAAAAAAAGAAGAAACTTTCCGATATACGTTGAAACCGGTAGACCGAGTCAAGATTGATGATCACATCGATCAGAGTCAATGATGACCTTTTCCCTCTGTGAATTCAGGCCGAGCCACAATTGCATACGACAACCATTTGTGGTTTCCATGTCCGCGAATCGCGTCTGCGATTGTAAGCATGGCTTCGACGGGAAAGGGTAAAGACTCCTGGTCAGGAGAAACGTGCTTTGATGTAGTCGAGCTTTCACTGCTCGATCAATTTTCTCCTCTCGTGAAACGAGACAGCAGAAACAGTTGTTACGGCGTATTAAAGCGGATGGCTACGGTAAGAGGATGACATTATTTTTCTAGAAAAATAAGATACGTTCAAAGTGTTTCGACCATAATGTCTCAAGGAAGTATAATGGGAGAATCAATACGAAATATAGATTATGTAAATATTATGTGATCCTTCATTTATTTTCGGATAATATCAGCTTAAAGGTGACAGTTAATGTGATGATCAACCTGTTACTTTCCTAATCAAATAGAGGGGCTCGAATGATACCAGAAGCAATTATCAGGCTGTGTATATTGGAATTAGAATGATTATAATCGGATTACAATAATTGGTACAGAAGGCAAGCTACCTCAATCACAGTTGCCGAATTCGGTCGATTACTTTGTACCTTGACCAGTCTTCCGGTGTTTGGCCAGGAAACTGCACTTGACGTTGCAACAGACCAAATACAGAAATGGAACGTTTGTGAGCTTGTCAACCAAGCTCGTATATCACTTGGAGCTTGACAGAATATTCGATTCGACGATTGATCACTATAGAAACGCTGAAATTCTGATCACCTCAATTTTTCTCTAATAAACGTGGAGTGAAAGGAAAAAAATGTGATTAGGAATAGAAGGACCCTAAACGGATCGGACCATTTATCGCTAAACAATTAACTTCAGTCGAAGTGGCGAGTCTGAATTTGATTTCGATTTCACTTAGAGTTCCTGAAGGATCCATTAAAATATTCTGGTTGAATGATTGCAGAAATAACCTCGAATAGTATGAACGAATTCTTATCACCAAGAGAGAAATCGCCTATTTCCGGGGCATAATGTCGAAAATTGGTAAAGATTGATATGCATGAAGGTACCTAGATTAGTACTTGACCGAATCGATCAGTGAGCTTTAACGGAAACTTAAAAATCGTTTTTCGATCTCGGGAACGAGGAATGAAATTCTGACGAAGCGTCAAGCGTGTCAATTACGACCGTTTTCGTGACTTCATCACCATCTTCGGGAAATAAGAAATCCTTTCATCGCTTGATGCATGTAGATTTGAGACGTAAAGCTGGAAACGAAGGCTTGGCTCGTCAAAAAATCATTTGTCGATAACAAAAAGTTTGACAGGAAAATCAAGGGTCTTGAGGAGGTTGAAGGATGTTTCGTAACACGATGAATGGATGGTTTCGCTGGGGAAGTTTTTTCTCCCTCGACCCTTAACTCAGATTCTCTCTCCGAAAATTCGAATCCTCATCCGTCTTCTAACCTGTTGATTAGCCGTGATATAATTCCACATCGATCGAATGTAGGGAGCGTACGATGTTCTTTGCACGGTGTTTATCTTCGTGTGTAATGTTTCGTTTACCCTCGTTCGATGGAGAAACACTGAGTAAAGAAAAAACAGCAGAAAAAATGAACAAAAAATGAGAGAGAAAGAGAGAAAAGCTTCGACGGGAGTGCGATAAAGACGCGACAGGAACGTGGAAAAGGGAGATGAGGATAAAGAAGAACTCCAGGGCTATGGGGAAGCAACATCGACCATCGGATCCAGAGGCGTTCAGCCGTTAAACGTGATCAAATAATAACCTCACAGAGCCCCAGGTCGGGCGTAACTCCCTCTCCCTCTTTCCAATTTCTCTTCCTCTTGCTCCTCCTGTCATCCCTTCCATTGCCCATCAACCCTCTCTGCTCGATAAATCGATGTACATACAGCGCGAGCTATGAACTAGGAAAACTAAAACTCCGGTTCAATCAAATTGTCTCGATTTTGCATGTTTTCTAATCTGCGTTCCAAGCACCCAATGATTTCATTTATATTTGGACTCTTTTAGGAATCTATTTTGATTAAATTATCAACTACCGACACTCCTGCTGGATCGCAGTTTCGCTTGATTTTCATCAAATTAGAATTGATTGGCCATTCTTACGAATGGATAGTTGAATGAAACTGTAACGATGAAACATTCGGTCCTCGGGCAAAGTCAGCTGAAATTTGTCCACTCTTGACCACATATCCTGCACTGGAAGTTGACGAGCTTTTCGTTATAGTACCAAGTGCCGATTTCCATCAGGAATATTGACAGTTATTCAACTGGTCTATATTCTATCGTCAATACCAATTTTATTGTAATTGGTATAATTTTTTACTTCTTGTTTCAGAAAAACTCAGATCAATATATTTCAATTCTAATAAGATACTTCTGACATAAAGATAAATCGCAGTCGAATGGATCAAAATTTTATACATGCCATCAAACAACATCGAACTATAGAATTATTGTGCACGGTCGTTATGCACTCGATGCCGGAAGATGTGAGAAGGCAGGAAGCAATTTGCTGCACAGCCCGGCGGCGCACTGTCTCGGAGTTTCGAATTTCATAGCTCGGATTAAATCAAGATGCTGGGTATTAAGACGCCCTGATAAACCAGGTTTTGCAAGACATTCATCAAACTCGGTCGAGTGCTAAGAGCGAAGAGATAGGTGGAGGACTTTTTGACATTTTTCGATATTTGATAGGCAATGATTTTCGAAATAACCATAATCAAATGATTTATAAAATGCCTTCAACAATGTTCCTTTCCAATGACAGATCCTAATTCTAATTCGAAGTTTGTATCTAATCATTGACTCACGTTATTCATCGTTAGTCATGATTGTATTGAAAAAAAAATCATATCAGTGATGGAAATTGTCTACATTATTATGAATAATCGGCATGTCGCATGGCATCAGTATTGACAATCGGTAATTTAAGATGGTGGAAAAAAGTAAAGAAAGCCGAAAAGTGAAAAGAAAAGTTGCTTCTGCTCCGAGAGTTGGATCGAACGATTTAGCCGAGGTCTCAGGTTGGCATTGAGTATTGGAGGGTGAACGCAACATGTTAGCGAGTCATAAATAGCCAGTCAAGCTGACGCGAACTGGCTGGTGGAGGGAAATACTATAAATATCGTGCACGATAACCAAGGCCGTCTAAAGCAACCCCGTGGCGTTCTCTTGGCTCCGGTGTTCTCGTACCCTTGCCACTTCCAACTGTGCAATTCTTCGCCTATGACCTTAAAAAGTACGAAACTATTGCTTCGTTGCAGTTCTCCTCCTGGCTCCATGAACCGCAATGCAAGGGGTCACGCTAGGGACAACGAAGCTTACACTCCAACCGAAACGAACTTTATACAGACACTTCGAAGTTTCCTGTTAATTCTCATCTTTACATGACCAGCCCGATTGTCTTTGATTCCGCAATCATATAAATTCACATCCCAAACTCCTGATTACATTTGCTTTAAATATTGAATTTACGATTTGAGTGAAAAAATTTGATGTTAATTAATTGTTGCTTTCGATTGTTTTGGAACCAACATTCTGAAAAATTAAATGGACTTGCTTCAAAGGTAATAATTTGAACGTGTAAACCGGACGAAAAAAAGAGGAAATGGCTAAAGCCAGCATCAATGAACAGTAGAGCTGGGATAACTACAAACTCGGGCAAATAATCCGGTAAATTGAATAATGGACGGTTCAATCGATAATCCGGACTCCCGGTGGGACTGGTCTAGCGACTTTGTCGCGGATTGGACGATTGTTAACGACGCGAGTAAACGAAACAATGAGAAACGGTTTGAATAATCTACTATTCTGTGATTTGAGCGAATAGTCAACGTTTCGTAAAAAATTTGGGAAAATTCAGGCGAGAAAACAGAAAACTGACAAAGCAGGGCGGAATATCGTCACGCGATGTCCTCGCGCGATGTAGAATGGAAAAGTGGAGGCCAAAACGATGGGAAAACGTAGATGAAAAGAAGGAAGACGAGTTAGAAAGAGAGAGAGAATGAGAGATAGAGTGTGTGGGCGAATGGTGCCAAGGGGATAAATTCGAAACGGTCGGACGAACAGCGTGACCCGGGAGTTAACCCAAATTCGCGTTGCTCTGACTGTGCCAGGAGCAGACATTTCTGGAGGGAACTCTCCCTTTTTCGACGATGATGCTCTACGCAACCTTGTGCTGCTTTTTAACTTTTTACTCCATTTTCCTTCCCACACATCCTTCCATCTCTCCTTTTTTCACTTTTGGCATAATTCCTCGTGACAAATATGACTTTTCCTTCTTCTATCAACTTCGATATTTTTCTTATCGAGATCCTATCCATTCTGGAATTGAGCTGAAAAGAATAAGACCAAAACCGAGGAAAGAAAGATGATCGAAAAAAGTGTCGAGCAAAAATTAATTTTTGACAAGAGAGGAAGGCTCTAAGGATTTTTATCGAGTCAATTATTTAGTTCCCTCTCGAGAGTTCTTCCTTCTATTTTTTGCCAAGATTAATTTTGAGTTAGAAGTGCTCATTTTTTATTTTCTTGTTTTTTTACTCCCGCTAACCCCTTCTTCGATCCTTCTCGGCGGATTTTCTTCCCTCCCTTTTTTTCGAGTCTCTTTTAACCCGCCTGATGTCTCCTTCTCTCTCTCCCTCCGGACATATTTCTTCTCCCCGGGAGATTTATTCTCCTCGCTCACGACTTCTTTAACTTCTCGACAGTCTCTCCTCTTCTCCGCAACTTGCTCGTCCGCTTTCTTACTAGAACCAAAAATCCTCGTCGTGATCTCTCGTGGGAATGTCGTCCTTCTCCCCACTTTCGCTCTCGTTCTCTCTCTCCTCTCCAAGGAATCGCCAACTTTGTTCCTTCTTGCTCGATTTTTTCCTCCTTTCTTCGTCCCCGCGAATTCTTATCAATCTTATCAGTTTGTACCACTTTTATTGGACGATGGAGTATTTTTAATCGATTGGAAGAAACGAGGCAAGATAAACCCACCGACGTATCCTCCCCTTTTTGCTTTTAAATTTTTATTTTGTTAAGTTTTACCTTTTCGTGAAATTTCTATTCCATTTTTTACATTCTTATATCTCATTTATGTTTCCATGATGCCTTAAACCATAACATAAAAGTTTATAAATTTTTTATATTGTATAATGAAAAAATCAATACCAAAATCTAATTATCCAATACAAAGTTTTTATAAAATTATTGAATTCCATTTGGTTTTGTATCGCGCATATTATTTTATCACAAAAAGAAAAAGTATACGCAGTGTGTTCCAAAAAAGTTGATCTTCAAGACCTTGGACTGTATCGAAGAAATTGAATTGCTTCGATAGGATGCTTCGGGTCACACATGTATAAAAAGAACAATGGGGGTAGAAACTCTGTGGCAGCGCGAGGGTGCGGACACCCCCTTGAGGGAAGTTCTCTATATCTTAGTGTATATGAAAAAGTTTGAGTGACTGACTGACTGATTGCATAACTGTATGATTAATTGATTGACTGATTGACTTATGTCAGTAGGTATTAATCCTCAAACCATTGAATCTAGGGACATGAAATATTTTCAGGGCCGTTTGAGACGTAGACAACCACTAAGAAAAGATTCTTCGATAGATATTCATTTTCATGGGATTTTCTCGATTCTCAAAGTTTGTTTGTTTGTTGTTTTTTTATCACACATTCTACAGCTCAATCGATTTTGACGAAATTTGTTACGCGCATACTTCATAATCTGAGCTGCACGATAGAATGTTCATTTTCCATGAAAATTTTTATTAAAAATTTCCTGCCTTAGAGTTTTTTTAGTGGATGTTCAAGACTAAAATTCATTAAAAGTGCATATAACTTTTCACACTGTTCCGGAATACGTGTTTATTGATTATGGAGCTTAAAACATTCTTCATATCAAGTTCAAATTTTACCCGCTCCGTGTCTGTGTAAGTTTTGTAAAAATTATACTTTTGTATTTTAATTGTGTCACTCTGCAGTGATTAAAATTTAATGCAATATCGAAAACTCCACCGAGTTATTATTTAACTATTAACCGTTGTTAAACGCGTTATTAGCAAATAAATTCAATTTCCTTCGATAGGATTAGTCACAACGTATAAAACAAAAGAGATAAGTAAATTTGGGGTAGGGTCGTGGTTATAGGGTGCGAAGAAGTTGAATGAAACTATTATTCATTTATCTCACTTCTAAATAGTTATCAAATCTTGCATTTAACTTATTAACTCATTGCACATACAAATTTTAAAATATTGCAAAAGCATTAAATTTCTATTCAAATACATTTATCGTTTTTTCGTGTGATTTTATTTTTCATTTATATTTCATTTTATTATCAAGAAAGATTTCAGTTTATCGAAAAAAAGTTGAATTTCCTTGCACAAGATTTGTATCACTTATAAAACAATACGGATAGGAAAATTTGTGGCGAGACCGTTAAGAGGGTGCGAAGAAGTTGAGGAATTTCCGATTTCGCGTGTAACTGGCAGTACGACCTTTACATGAAGCGCAGGGAACTCGGGAAAGGATAACGGGGCCAGGAGTCTTTAAATTCCCGATATCACTAGGAAATGCCCGAAGACATCGCATTTTCTGCCCTCTTTCTCTCTCGCTTTTCTCTTTCTCGTTTTCGCACCCGTCGGTTTTTCCTTGCACCTCTCCAGTTTTCCTGCACGTTCCACGAAAGCCATTTCATCTCGATTCCCAACGGGCAACGAGGATAATATTCCAACAGACCCGACTCAACATCCCGAACGCCTGGAATGCGTTGGGCTCGGTGCATCCAAGCCAACCGAGCACGGAAAATGAACGTACCGATATTCTCAAGGTTTTTATCATCGAAATGAATTTCTTCAGACCCCTATTTCATCTCTTTTCATATGTATTTTTCTTCAAAGACGCGTGTTATAATTTACCAGGTTACCGGTACAGTGAATCCTAGAGAAATAAAGCTACTTTCATATTCAAGAATTTTCTTTTTTATTAGAATTCGAATTTATTTTTTAGTAAAATGTCAATCGGAATGAAAGCGATAATCTTTACTTTTTCCAACAAAATAAAAATAGAGTTAAAAGTTCATAACAAAAAACAGTAAATAACAAAATAGAAGAATGAATGTAAAAAAAACAGTAAACAAAACTTTTGTAGAGACATATAAAGGGAATGACAGAAGAAAATCTTGATTGAGGGAAATCGAACGTAGGAGGACAGAAGAAAATCGTGATCGTCCAAGTGACAAGTTTATCCTGGATGAATTGGACTAACAGATCGAAACGGAAATTTCAATCGAACGACCGAACAAGTCCGGACCAGAATTTCCAAACGAACGAGCGCGAGCTATCCCTCGTTTATTTTTATTTTTATTTCTATTATTTTTATTTACCCCGTCGTAAAAACTCGGATTGCACACGCCTTTCATCGAGATAGCTCGCTTTTACAAGGATTGATGTACGAGGCTCTAATCCTTTTCTCTTTATTACCAAACCGTGATCCGATACGAACTTCTCTACCGCATTGTTCGATTCCGCCGTTTCTCCTCTCTCTCTTTCTCTATCTAATCGCAACTTTCTACTGGATTCATTGTACAAAGTTCATGCGAGTACACGTCACCTTATCGTTGCGAATTAAACTCATTGTTAGACCTCCATAGACGTCAAAGCAGCCTCGACTTTCTCACCGAAGAAGCGACCAAGAAAAATCTTTCCTCCTGTTCTCCTTCCATCGGGAAAGTGCAATCTTCGCAATGGAACAGACTTCTTGTAAAATAAAATAATTTGATTACTCTTTCGCTCAAGTTTTTGACGGTAATTAATGGATTTCGTCAACAAACTTACCCAGAGCAATCTTAATGAGATATTTTTCATTTCAGATCAGATAAAATAAAGTAAATTGTGTATTGTTTAATCGCTAATTTTTTGAAAATTGTAATTGAATGTTTATTTCATGACTAGTTCAATAGAATTAATTTTTTAACTGAGAAGTCAAGACGGCGTTATCGCCCAAAACACATAAATTCGATGTAATAGAATTTTTTTATAATTTCATACAAATAGTATAATTTGAAATGTTATAGTTTTTTGGTAGTATTTTTATAAAATTTTATCGGCTCTGCCTTTTTTTGTAAAGAATTTTAAAAGTTTAGTTTAGTTTAGAATCATAGTTTGGATTTAGAACAATTGAACTTGAAATTATTAGATTTTATAGAAATCAAATTTTTTTTTTTATTAGATTGAATTATTTCGACAGGAAATTAATTATCTTATCGAGGGCAGAATGCACGTCAGGGATAAAGAAAATAATTATTCAAAGTTAGAAAGAAAAGTAGTGGAATATGATAAGGACGAGAGTCAATTTCAGTTGTCGCTGGATCGCCTACCTGATTTCTCGATTGACGGGGAAGACGACGAGAAACGATTTGATATCGCTGTTTACCAACCAACGTAATGATGGATTATGCAGCGAATCGGGAATACGATTTTCTTCCATGAACATAAGAAGACCGCGATTCTTTACCAAGAAAAAAGTATTTCACTCAACTCGATCATCTGTTCTCGATTGGAAATTGGATCGCATTTCATTTATTTTTTATTACGCAATTCAGGAATATTCTAAATAAAACCGATGACAACGTTAATTTGAATATCTTTCCATTATTCTTTATAGTATTATCGTTACTAAAAAAATTTAGGCGCAAGGAAAAAATGAAATCGTTCTTACCGAAAGACTGTTGAATAATTTTCTTCTATGAATTTAGTACCAATTTTCGAGGTAACTTTTTTCTTGTTTCTTATTTTTTCCATGATAAGAAAAATTGTTCTCGTGATGAAAGATGTGCCACGAGGACGTGCGAAAGAGTTATGGTAAATTTTAGATTACTCCGGTCTGCGAACGAGGAAGCATCGATATATAGACGTAACGAGAGGATCCTCTCGTCGAGCCTCGGAGCAATCTCGCTCAATCTTTCAATTGCCGGTTTCGCCACAGCACAGCAATCGACCTGCGAATAATTTGCGAGAACGCCATTGCTTGCACCCTACCGACACTCGAGCATAAATTCAGTCTCGTTTCATGTCAATCTCGATCCTTAACTACACGTCATTCTCCATTCCTTCGCCGTACCAAGAAAAAAGAGTGAAAACAAATTAACAATGCAAATTTTCACGATAACGCCTTTATAGTCACCATATACTCTCCGCAATGGAAAAAAAACATGTTTGTATAAAAAAAGATGGTATGTAAAAATAAAAAAATTGTAATTATAGAATATATTTGCATAAAATAAGTACGGAAACAGTTGAAAAGGTACAAGCAAAAAATGTTTGGATTAAAAGATAAAACGATAAATTGAAAGAAATAAATCTAAAAATGCTGATTATTTCGGAGAACAAGTTATTATTTATTTGCATTTTAAACACAATTTGACTACCAACGTATCATTTGAATTCTTCGAGTTGGAGGAAAAAATTTCGAAAGTGTTCCAACATTCGCTCATGGGTTATAACCGTGTTTGATGCAAACGTCTCGAACATTTAGTACACTCGAGCGGCTTTCACCCTTCCCCAAATCCGACAGAACAGAATCATCGAAGTTTCCCAGAAGCTTTGCAGTTTCGGAAGAGAAGAGAGTATTAACTCGCGAATGCGTGGGCTCAGTTCAAAATTGAGGAACATTTCGGAGTGAATACCAGTATGACGGCAAAATATTCCGACGAACTGATAGAAGACAAAAACTCGAATCAAAATTCAAAACAAGAGAATACGAACATGGAATAGAAGACTCGTGGAGAAAGAGATAGAAAATATAATAAAAGAGAATATAAGTTACCGTATTTCCAAAATTCTTGATTATTTTAAACTGTCAACGTTAAAATTAAAAATTGTAAACAAAAAATGAATATTTTCGAAAATTCCCATCACTCATTGACAGTTTTCAGTCGCTTCATGAAAATAAACCTTGATTAATTTCAATTTTTCGTTCTAAATTTTAAAGTACATAGTAAGAGACGATTTATTTCTCGGTAAAATTGATTCAATATAACTTTTTAAATAGAAAATTTTAGTTAAGGAATAATAAAATTAATACATGATAGTTTAGTTTTCGTGCTATTGAAACCGATCCTCATTTCGGGCATTTAGCGAAACATCGTTTATCAATTAATTTCACTGAACCACAAAACCAGCTCAGTCTGTCACGGAGCTTCGAGTCTGAATATATGTAGGGGAGACCGGGGCAAGACGGCCCACCCGGGGCAAGACGGCCCACCTCAAAAATTGACCAAAAATTTTTTTTTCTTGTTTTCTCTCAATTA
>JAPYYX010000993.1:0-33642 GCA_030522605.1 Cremastinae sp. B BG-2022a
CGAACTGTCCATCTTTGTGATCAATTCTGTGTCCTTCACTTGATAAGAAAACTTATCTTTATGCGATTCTGACTAAATTTCTCCGAATGTTGGGACTAGGCCCATAACCTGTTGGAGGTTATATTTCGTGTCTAATATTTATTTATTAATACAAACCAGTGTGTTACAAAAAGTATTAGGTATGAAGTGTTGCTCGTGGGAAAGTCTCCATGACTCTGGGGAATAATCGCTGTTCAGTTTATCGACCGAAAAACGCATTCGCGAATTGTCCATCTTTTTGAATAATTCTGTGTCCTTCACTTGATAAGAAAACTTTTATCTTTACACTTGATAAGAAAACTTTTATCTTTATACAATTCTGACTAAATTTCTCCGAATGTTGGGACTAGACCCGTAACCTGTTGGAGGTTATATCTCGTAAATAATATTTATTTATCAATATAAACCAGTGTTCCAAAAGGATTAGGTATGAGGTGTTGCTCATGGAAACGTCCGGAGGAAAAAATACTTTTGGTAAAGAATCCACTCAGTACTTTGTGAAAAACTACATACCTGGAATCTTGAGGAGAGGGGGTAATCATAAAACAAACCCTTCTTCCGAGATATACACGAATGCTTCTTTAATATCGTTGCTATACTAACAACGACGATTGAAATTTGTTTTTTATGTATTAAATTTGTCGAAAAGGGAGCTTCTTCTCTCTTGTTATTGGTCGCTCCCGAGCACTTCTCGCGTTATCGCGAAACCTCGTGGCCTTGCCCCGCGGGCGCGAGAGACCGCGATAACGTTCGAGACACCGTGACGAGTCTGACCTCGTTGCGGGAATAAAAGCGACTGCGTGTGTACCACCAGCGTTATTTTTCGAAAAACAAGAGAGAGCGTTAGCGGCGAGAAAAAGCGAGGAATAGACGAAAACACTGCCTTCCGTCCAGTTGATTAAGAGAATGAGCTTCCATTCTCTCTGTTTTTCCTGACTCTTCTATACTTTTTTCTTTCCACCCGGAGAGCTGCTGTGTTTGTCCGTGTCGGTTGTGTGCATCGTGCGCGAGAAAACAAGGAAGTCGACGCAAAAGAAAGAAGATTGAGTGACCTTATCCGACTTGAGTGAGAAAAATGACAATTTCTCTCCTTTTTTTTTCAACGTCGACATTTTTTCCCATTTTTATGAATTTTACGCAGCGCTTTCTTTCCCATCTCCTTCACTGTATGGCCTCGCAGCTGGTGGGATGTTTGAGCCATTACATTAGCGGGGTGAGATGAAAAGTGAGCAAGGGCTCGTATATACTTTGGAGCGTGGGTTCGACGATAAACGAGGAAGAGATTGACATGGCGGGATAGCGGGAGCCTGTTCTTCGCCTCCCGCTCGTCGACGGCTCATTAATTCCTCACTTCGATAAAGCATATTATATACGGAATAACCGTGGAGAAGGGAGACAGAGATAGAAAGAGAGGGAGGGAGAGAGGGAGAGTCACAGGAGCTCGGGAAGGGAAAGCGAACGGGGATGAAATTAGGGGCGGAGGGGGGAGGTCGCGAGGGGACGAAGCATACGTACTACCGAGAGGGTGAACCTCGGCTCAGGAAATTGCTGCGCGAGCGCGAATGATCATCTATAAACCGCGCTAACACCCGCGCCACCCCGGAATCTAATTTACGGAGGTCATGACCAAATTCCGTCCGTTCTACATACACGTCCACTCGTTACTCATTCACGTACACATAAATATAGAAAGAACGAGTTCCCTCTCTCATCCCCACCCTGTGGTACACACACGTGCGTTTGCCAAACTCTTTACACACAGATAAATAAATCGCTCTTCAGTCTGGGGAATCTTTTATCCCCACTCGTGAGAGAAATAACGCGCGTCGATTAGAGAATGATTTCCCGATTATTCGAAACGCGATTTTCGGCACGAATCGTCGCGCCGATGATCATTAACGATATTTCGAGGAGAAAGAGAAAATGCTCGTGTTTATACGGAAATTGAGTTCACGAGTTATCGCTCTTTCATTCTGTTCATGAATATATTTTGTGAAGTTTATTTTTATTTGGAAAAAAATGTGTGTATTTTATAACGGAATGGAATTAATGCGTGGGCGCGAGCCAACGATCGTGCACGTGTGTCTAAAGCCGAGTGTAGTTCGAAATTCATGCATTTTGTGTCTATTCGCGAACGAGAATGTCAATCAGATAACTTTGTGCTCTCGCAAACGTGACAAATTCTCGCGGTTGTCGAAAATTTGAAACAACGTATTTATGGGATTTGGGAAACTCGCGTAAGGGCATTAGTCATGCGACGAACGTTTTCGAGAGTGTTTGTCTTTGCATGGTTCAGAACGAAAATGACGTCGCGTGTAGCGCGATTACGTTTTGAGTGTTAAATTTTGTAAAATTTTATCCGAACAAATTAATCTTCCCGAAGTCCATTTTCTCCGATAAAGTATTGTTTTATTCAGAATCTTTTATGATGCTCCGTTTGAAAAGTGTTAAGACAATCCGTTGAGTTCTTTTTCCCTTAAAAAATTCCGAGGTCCAATTAAGGTATTCCTATCGCGAAGGGCTGTAAATTGTTGGCGAATAAGTGGGGCCCTCAAAAATTTTTTATTGAATCGTAATTAATATCAGTGAAATGGTGTTATTACTATCAATGAAGTGAATAATCTTTTTAAGCTGCATGTTTTCAATTTAAAGAATTTGTAGACTTTCGTTCATAATTTTCTGAATTCTACGGCCCCGTATTTTGGGGGTTGTGTGACACTTTTTACATTCGGTTTTTACATACATTTTTATGTGAGAAACGAATTCGTTATAGTTTTATCTTTTAATATATTATTTAGTTTTTAACTTGTCATATATTTAAAATGATCAAAAAGTAACTGAAATATTACGTTCAAATTAGGTGTTTAGTTTTTTTTTTTGCTTTTCTTTCTCAACATTTTTATAGATATTTATTTCTTATTTAGAAAAAATGTCGCTCCTGTTTTACATTTCATTTCATGATAGGAATACCTTAAAGAACTTACACTTTAGACTAACTTGAAATATTTATTTTCTAAAAATATTCAATTATATTTGATGCGTCTAGCTCATGAGACATTTGAGTTCCAATACTTGGGTCGTGAATTTTTTTCCCCTCGCGATAATTTTCTCCACATTTGAAGTATACACTTGATATCGCATGACGCAACATGCTCATTTATCTCAAATAAAAACAATAACTGTCGAAAAAAACGAAAGACGATTAAAGTGAATTTCAAGTCGGATTAAATCGTAAATATACATTCGCGACGAAGCACGTTTCATATACTCTCTAATATATTTATACCGTGTATAACCGTACGAAAGTTTGGCGCACTTGATGAAACAGCGTCGTTGAAAGTCACATTGATGGGGCTCGCGTCGCGCATACTTTAACGAAAAGGATTCATACATCGCGCGCGCGCGCGCGAGTACAAATTCTTTGATATTCATTGTACAGGTGAACAGAGATGAGGGTTGAAAGCTCGAGTTCTCCGTTGCCTATTAACGCGCATATATTCGGGGTTACGAGTTTCGGGAGCCAGACTCGTCGTTGGCCTCGCCTGAATTCTCGGTCGGTCTCGCTCGCTCGTGGCGCTGCTTAGCGTCAACGAGATCGTTCCCTCGTGCAGTCCTCCTTTATCTCCTCTCCTCTTCGCCTCTTCTGTGTACCACAAACCTCTCGCGAACTCGTAAACTTTCCGTCAAGCGAGTGGGAGTTCGAGATCCTATTTATATACTTGCTACAGTAGTTTCACTCTCATCTCGCGTCCTCGTCCGCGCGCGCCCGCGGACACGAGAGCGAGAGAAAGATCGCGATAGAAAACGAGCGAGCATGCCAGGCTAACGTTATGTCTACGAATTTTGTCGTAGTTTTCGTTGCGGTTGTCGCCACAACGCAAAACGTCAGCCATATAAATTCTGTATACGTTTCCACACGAGTTTCTCCTTCGCACGCGATTACCTCGCTATCGCTCGTTTTTTTTCCTCTCCTGAACCAGGTGATATTATTTTTCTTCGCAGTATACTCTTGAGGTCTTGAAATTCTCGTTTTTATACAATACTTCGAATTTAACTCGCATGGAATATTTTTTTAACCGGTTGCGCGGATGATTTGGGACTAGAAAAAATTGGATGATTATTCTATCAAGTGAATAATCGTGAGAAGTTTGAAAGACTGCTTTTTTATGCTCGGAAAAAAAGTAATTTCAGGTTACGATACAAAGTTGCCAACAGTTCTTGATATAAATACAGTACAGATACTCGCGATTATTTTCCCTTTTTATAAACTCACGCGACGCGTCCTGCCTCGTTTTTCTAATTACGCACGCGCGTTTATGTACGAAACACCCTTTTACGATAAACGATTTGCGAACTTCACGAATTGCTCAACGATCCAACGGATGGAAAAAACATTCCCCATTATCGTAAATTATCCGATCTATTAATCCAAAGAAAAGTAAACATTGTTACACAATTTTATCGATTTGTAACGTGAAAATTGCAGGGAAAAAATATTTTCCAGTTCCCTCAGGCTGACAGTCATCCAACCGCATAATTTTATTCAATTAATCGGTTCAACCGTACAAAAAAATAACGTAACGCGTCAACGTGAAAAAAAAAACAAGATTTGCACCGATAAAACTTTTTCAATTAAATGATTTGCTTTTAATACGGAGTCGTTTATATTTCCTTCTTTCGCGTAGCCTCGTTGTACAACCCTCTCGAACTACCCGGGGGTGTTATAAAATGTCGTCACATCAGGAGTGCGCGATCTCCGGTACGATCTCTCGGGGTTTTCGCTTCGCGTGTTTCGTGTAAGGGCAGAAAAGCAGGAGAAAAAAAATATTAAGAGAAGAAAAAGAGGGAAGCGAATATAGAGTTTAAAGGACGAGGATGAAGAATAAGACTCGAGAAAAAGAGAGAGACGAGGAGCAAAAGATCGAGATATCTTTGTCGCGAATAAAATTATTAACCCATGCCCGAGAGCTCGAGGACGATGGGGTTTATCGGGAGCTAGTCAACACGTGCGCGGTAGCGAGGCCAGTATATAAGGTGAACGTACACGCGGAGAGAGCGATTAAGAATTAACGAGGAGAACGAGAATGAGCGAGAGGTGGCGGATCGCGCGGGAGAGACTCCGACACACTCGTGCTTTCTCGCACACGCGCGAAAACCTGCTCGGAGGAGCCTCCCGTATCCATTTTCATATAAAGTATATAAGTACGTGTATGCGATAAACATAAAGTAACCGCGGGGCAAGAGGAAATTGATAACCCGAAGGGTGTACGAGGACGGTAAACAAGCGAGCAAGTGATCTACGAAAATGTCCGTGCTTCCACTTACACTGCTCGAAAGTGTATTAATTTTTCTACGGGCGTCCTTTAGCTGAGAGACTCATCTCGATAATCTTCGTCCTCTTCGCATCCTTACCTCATCACCCTTCGCCACTTCTCTCCCTCGCGCTCGACTTTCTCTCTCACCCTGGCTAGTTACGAATGTATAATTAATTCGCTTCCTCGACAGATTAATGGTCGCGGTGGTTGGGTTCCCGAAGTCCCTCGACTTGTCTCTCTCTCGCTCCGTTCCAGTGGATTTGTCAACTCCGGCGCACCAGGAGAGAGACCGCGAGCCTCTACCCATTTTCTCGATTGCGAGTGTGTAAATTTATACGAGCCTGTGTATTATGCACAAATGCGTTGGCTGCTCTAGGAAAAGACGAGGACTGCTTTAAACCGCGGGATCCTCTCGTCGTCTACGTGCGTGCATCATCAGGTAATCCGAGAGTGCGCGAAACTCTCGGAATCGCGAAAAATGTTTTTACGGGCGAGATAATCGGCGGGTGGAAGACGCCGAGGAGCTTTCGCGATGTCTGCCGCATATGGAAAATAAAAAGGACGATAAAAGATCAACTGCGCTTCGGAAGGTATACGGCCATTTTTTCTCCTTCTGGTAACACTATGCATATGTATGTGTAGTCTCTAACTTTATCGCGTGCGCGTTAAATTTCTTATGGATGAGAGGGAGATCCGGCATGGGAGCATTGAGAACGCGAGTTGCAACAAAGTGTGCCTGAATTTGCATCGTTCGCAGGTATAAGGAGGAACACTTTGCGAATTTACGAACCTGATTAACTTAACGTCGTGGAAGCTAGTGAAATCATCAGAGTCCCGGTATTAAAATAATGGGACATATGTTTGCGGGGTCGTTCTCTTTAAATGAAACACTTGAATACCGTACGCGAGCGGGCTTCGAAAGAGAAAATGACCTCTTAAAAATTTAAAAACAGGTTTGAAGTGGTGAAAGAGGTTCGGAGTTTGTCACGAAATTAACGCTTCGAAGTTGAAGCGAAAGGAAAGTTGGAGTACAGATTAAAAATAAAATTTACTTCACAGTGGTTTTAATTTTGCTCTAATGGTAGTATCGAGTTGTTTCATCGTTTCTCATCCTAATTCAAATGAATCAACTTTTTTGAAGCTGTTGGTATTCGTACTACACAAAAATTTTGTGATCAAACAAGATATTGGATCTGTATGTGCGCATCCGCTGTCTTCGATAGTGATACGATCGTGGATGCCCGTTATTTTGACTTATGTTCTATTAACTTGCTTTTTGATGCAAATTTTAAAGATTTTTAAACTAACTTCCCAATAAGCTAGAGACTTACATAGTTCAGAACTGGATGAAAATTTGTGATTATCATTTTTAATATAGGTATAAAAACACTTCTAAAATGTAAAACACAAATCGTGGAGCGCATGCATGTGATTCGTGGGCCTATTAAACGCTCCACATTTTGAGTTTTATGTTTTCCAAGTATTTTCATAGCTATTAAAAATTTGTACATTAAAATTTTGTACATTTTAGAAAGTGGTATATTAAAATTTCATTTTTATAAAATTATTATTTTGTAACCGAAATGCCTCTTCGAATTCGAAGAGAGAAATGGACACCTGCATAAGTCAATTCAAACTAATGCAGCGCTTTAATTTCACGTTAGATTTGTTTGAGTGTTTGAAATAATCATACGTCGTTTACATATGACAAAATTAATAATTTATTGAATAATTGCAATATTTGTGTTTTGAGCCTGGTATTGGAATCGGTTGTCTTGTGTTTTTGATCTGTCTGTTTTCGGTTAGAGTTCTTGCTTATATATCGGTTTACAAATAAAATTGTAGGTGTCGAACATAACTGATTTTCTAGAGTAGGAAAAATTAAATGGCAATTGGTCTCAGAATCAAAGAACTGTTTTACAATTTGTTGCGATTTTCTCAAGTGGCGAATCCGAAGATAACAAGAAATCAAGTAACTTTTTTTTGCTTCATTTCATTAGCAGGTTAGTACTAGAAAAAATAATAAACTCTACGTTTTTAAATAAATATGAAATCATACAACAGTCAATAAATTCTAGCATGAAAGGAGAAACACGCTTATGAATTTAATTCCGCGGATGCTTATAACGTTGAGAGGAAATCTCGATGCGGAAAGCTGACCGGCCGCGGTGGAGCGTGATTAGACCGATTATACGAGAGCAGAACGGGATTGTGCCCGGGACGAGTCACAATCGACACATAATACACAGAGGATAAAGATAATACGGAACAGAGGGACGAAACGTTGTGCACGCTTCCGCATGGGACAGGCGCGAGAGGGCAGATAAAATTCACGGGCGTATGAAAAGTTCACTCCCGATAACGGAGGGACAAAAATTTACGTTTTTATGTACAAAATATCAGCAAGCTCTCTCGGGTGTATG
Source organism: Cremastinae sp. B BG-2022a (assembly GCA_030522605.1). Taxonomy (NCBI): domain Eukaryota; kingdom Metazoa; phylum Arthropoda; class Insecta; order Hymenoptera; family Ichneumonidae; species Cremastinae sp. B BG-2022a. Next base: position 7,778 of record JAPYYX010000993.1, read on the forward strand.
GAAGCACTTTTTTTCCTTATTTATTTTTCATCAACGAGTAAACGATTTAACATGCAAATAGCGTTGGGACGGAGAGCTCTCAACCTCTCATTTTTTCGAGTATCAATGAAAACACAGTAGCGACGCGAACGCTCGTCTTTTTCCTCCTTTTTTCGCTGTCATGCGTTCCAGCGAAATTCCGTGTAATTGTTTTCCTCTAGCTGTGTGAACAACTTTTTACAGCCAGGAGTAAAAGTGCGCAAAGATTGAAAAGCGAAAAGAGAGATAAAGGAAAAAAAGGGAGAAATAAAAAAAGAGAGAAGTAAAAAAGAAATACTCAGAGGGTGATTTTTCACGTGTGTGTGTATATATATGCGGATGGTGAAAAATTGGATGTAAATTACTTACGCTGATAGCCTGGTCGTTGCGTGCCGCTCGCGTTCTGAAACATAGGCAAAAGAGAAACGATTATAATGTATGCACGCCCGTCGGGTATATATTAAATCGGAGCCAATTAAATAATTGAATAATCGGCGTGTGTCTCGAGTCTCCCGAGGCGAAAGATCGCCTCTCGCGAGGAAGGACGAGCGCGGGTATATGTAAGGGATCCAATGTCCGGATTCCCGCGAGGATTTCATATCCCGATACGGATACACGCCAGCAAATTGAACCTGAGCGTTTTACCTTTTAATCCAACATTCGATCATCGTCTCTCCCCCCAGCCATAATTGATGGTTCAAGCTCACTCCGAGATAACTCCCTTTCCTCTCTTTTTTACAATACTCTCTTTTACTTTTTCCTCGACTCATAATTCCTCCAGATATAATGGGAATCTCGGATCTTCATTCTTATTCCTTATTTTTATGGTATTTTCGGAAAATAAATATCCTCGAGCAGTCGTCGCAACGCCCGATCGAACAGCGATGGAAAAACTTTGCGAGAATGGATTTGATAATTGGCCGTCGATCGATGAGATATTTAACGGGAAGGATGAAAATCTCGAGGGGAGAGTGAAGGATGAATTTGCTTGAGAGAGACCTGCAGAGACCAAGGGACGACCAGGGAGAGGGGGAAAGGGTTTCTCTTTCGAGGCGCACTATACTTCAGCAGAGAGAGAAAAAAGTATCAATGGGGAGGAAATTCAAGTCGCAGCGGTAACCGAGAGTCTACTGTTACCCGACGAATGATGAGAAAAAGTACAAAAGACGAGCCTCGAAGCGATAGAGGAAAAAAAAAGGAACAGAATCGAGAGAGGTGGAGAAGGACTGTGGGGCGATGAGAGAAAAGTGTATTGGTAGGGGCGGAGAAAAAAGGATGAGAGCAAGAGAAACGTTAGTGCTGGATGCTTTCGACCAATCGGTTTTTACCCGAGCCTCGACATTTGTGTGCGTTCAAATAAGCCGGGCGTATGAAAAAGGCGCGACTCGCCTCGGCCCTCGGTGTCATAATCGCGTGAGTTACGTCCCTCTGTTTTCCACCCTGAATCCACGTACACGAGCTTTCGTTATCGATATAGAATGCACCTACGGAGTACACAAGTTTATAGTTGAAAAGAAAATGCTTGCCCGGTTGATACGTGGCCTACTACGTCGGCGCTCGGTTTAACGTGAATCACGATCGGAAGTAATGCTTTTCCCAGAGAGAAAGAGGGAGAGAGAATATGAAAGAGGTATTCACCACCGTTAAAGCGTATTTCCGTCACGTACGACGAGACGACAGCGTCGTCGACGACGAGGCGGGTGGAGAGATGGCGCACCAGAGGGAACAGATCTTCGAGTAGGTGGATAGAGACCGAAGTACGAGCAACCAAAGTGAGAATACGGGTACATAAATATATATATTTGTATATATATACACATAAGGAGAAAAGAAAGATGAAGATTTTCGTCTACGTGTACATGTACACTCGAAGAAATTCATGTACACGGGGACGCTCGTCGAACGATAAAAGAAGGCGAATGTTTCCGAGATCCGAAAGGTGGCCATTCGAGAGTGTGTGTATATGTGTGTGAGCGTGTGTCGCCAGAGTGTATAGATCGACGTTCTCACTCCGGGACTCGGTCGCCTCGGGGATGATGTCGAGCACCTGGCACACGAGCCAGAGAGCGCCGGCTGCATCGCATGAATTTTACTCAGTTAACTCACACAAACGCGCAACCTCATTTCATTTTCTTTTATCTCTTATTCCCTCTACGGAATAGTATTACGTGGCAGACTTATACTTTGGATCGTTAAATGCTTTTTTCTCCCTTCATTTCTCTCTCTAGCTTCGGATCTTGTTGCTTCGGTTCGAGAGGGATTGTCCTTCGAAATTTTCTGCCTCTTTTATTTCGCAATAAAGTTTCTTTTCTAGGTTGACTCTTGGTGGAATCGCTTTACATCGAATCTGAAATGATTTGACTGTTCTCTCAGGTACAGAAAAATTCGCTGTACTCGACGTGAATGGAAGAAATACCAAAATCGAGCAAAAAAATATTTACATGCCATTTTTTTTTAAAATAAATGGCTACTGTAAATCAACGACGAAATATGAGAATGGGACAATCCTGAAAATTTCTGTGATGAGAGTCCGAATGACAGGAAAAACGAGAGTCAATGGAAAATTTGTCGTTCCGTACGAGGCATTGTTTTTCAACGCTCACAGGTGTATTCTTGTAACGCGAGCCAAATGTAAACCGACATGTAGAGAAATGTGAACATTTGGTACGGAAATATAAGCGCTATTGTCGAATACCGGAAGTACAATGAATATATATAAAAAAAACAGAGATGGAAAAAGGCGTACAGGGAAATGAGAATTGAGCGAATGGATGAATAAAGTCGAGCGGAAATCTCGAGGATACGACTCTCTGTATCACCGACGGCTGACCCAATTCCTCGTTTCTTTTCTTCTTTTCACATGTAACGTGTGGTATCACGTACACGAGTCTCCTCCGATCGTCTATATCAAGGCAGAAGTGTTTATTGTCTCTTCGGGCTTGAAGTTGCGTGACATCCGCGTAGTTTGGCGTGTGATCGCATGTGGCCATTGAGAAGTCCTCTGGGCATCGAGCAGTAAAAGATTCTCCGGAGAAACACTCGAGAGAGAAAAAGAAACTCGCCGACTCCTCGAGACTCGAGTAAATTCTCTTTTGGTCCACATTTCGCGAGGTAAATCCACATCGACGAGGGCAGTTCAATTTCCCACCTCGACGAAACGAGTAAATCGTACTGAACGAATCAATTTCGTTGAAAAGTTGAAAAGCGACGGGACTAAATAAATTTGTACCAAGTTTTAAAAGCGTCGGAGTAGTTTTTGCCGAAAGAAAAAATGGCAGAGCCGCTAATCAGGAAGTCAAGTCGAGTATAACTTCTGCGGTCCCGTGCGAAGATAACGCGGAAGAGTGACACCGCTCGCGTTTCACATACGAAATATATACTACCGTAGAAATAACGCGCGTGGTTGCAACTGCGGGTAAATGCGCGATTCGCGTCACGTGCAACGAAAGAGATTAGTTTCCGCGACGCCGCTATAAGTTCGGTAGAAAATGTGAGCGCGCGTATATAACAGTTGATATCGCTTCGACGTACTTTTATTATGGTGTTTCCTTGAAGGGTCGATGAAACGTCTCTTCATCGAGTGGATAACGACACTGTGTACCGAGCAAGACCATATTTTTGCTACATAAAGATCGTAATAACTCGAGTCGCATTTGCCATATATAGCGGACTGTACTTTATCACGGATATCAGCGATAATACGAGGAACGTCCTCGCTACTCTTTTCATTCTCGATGAATAACAACGATCACTTACAAATCGATCCAATATTCACGATTGATCGTAAGGAAGTACCCACGCGGAAAATAAGTCTGCGATAAAATCAATATTAAAAGCAGACACGTGTAATTTTGCAAATGCATCAAACGATAAAATGAAAGAGAATTTGTTCTCATGACTGTATAGAAATAATCATTTCTTAACTCGGCACGTGCACTTTTTTATATTTAGATCTCCACGTGCCTTCCGCTAATCGGGCAAGAGTGATGTCATGCTAAATAATTGTACTGTAAGCACGAAAAAAGCCTGGGGTATGCAGAAACAATTATTTGCAACCGTAGTTACTTTTTTTTCCTCAAGAGAAGAATGATCGTCCGTTCAGTAAATGATAGGTTTATTTTTTACTGATTTGCTCCTAACACGTGGAGAAAAATAATAGAAAATTGAGTTTATTAAATGAGAACAAATATACATGTGAAGTAGAATAATTATAGAGTGTGTAGCTTGTGACTGTCTGGAGAAGACTGACACTTCCGAAAGACAGTCAGAATGTCCTAGCGTTCGCAAAGTAGTCGCTCTAAGGGATGTAATGTAAACGACTCTTTTTCTTTAACCCTTTCGTTACGGTAGTGTGCTCCGTTGGAGTGACACCACTGAACGGGCCATCGTACACATTTTTTTATTGTTCGACTGAGAAAAAAGTGATCTCAGGGAAAGTTACCCCACCAATCCCCACTACCTCCCTAACCATAATTTATTTACCCCCTCCTACCATTCCGAACTTTATCGAAAACCATTCTTTTGCCAGCTAACGATACACCGATGTCGTCTATAGGTGACACTCGTAACGAAAGGTTTAACTATGTTTCATTGTACTGCAACAAAAATGAAAAATGAGCCCACCTGAGACTAGAAGATAACTGACGATACCTTGAAGAACCTCAAACTTGGTGTACATGTCGATAAACGGCGAGTGTATTCATGTATAAATCGGTTTCGTGAATATTCCCTTTTTTCACTTCACAACGAACAAGCCCACGTCACTCGTGACACATGCTCACGTAGTTTCATATGCGTACACTATTACACGCTATACATTTCGGTTATAACACATAGACGAATAAGGGGCGAAAAAGAGAGAGAAAGAGTCTCGCATAATCCGTAGAACCTTTTTTTAAGCCCGAATGGGGAGGGAATGAATCAGACAAAAGCGTCGCATGCGCACGCCCGATTCTAGACGCTTCCGAACGTTACTGGAACATTTGTATGGTTGCGTGTGTACCGACACGATCGGCCTGGCGTACACACGGAGCCTCTAAAAAGCGAAGCCTTCAATCGATTCCTACGGCGCACGGAGGAACGTGAAAAAATACGTAAAGAAATCAAAAATTATGTATGCGTGCGTTATCGTCGAGGTGAATGACGAAACGTTGCTCCGACGAATTTATCGGTTCGTTTCGCTCGTGAGCTGCGAAACGGAGCGACATTTTGTTAGAGATGATCGGCATCGAAAATAAGACGCATATTGAACCAGAATGTCGAAAAAATATTGAATGATCGACTGTTCAGCGAACCACTTCGTAAAAATCCGTTACAAAGTCCTTAAGGATACACGTGTTTCCGGAAAAATGCCGGTGCGAGGCCTTGGGCGGGAAATTCTCACGTGTCGCCGCAGCGCTTCCGACATGAACTCGCAAAAAGTTACAGTCTTCGATAAAACTTTCCACGATCGATTTCAAAGCCTCGCGACTCTCCTTTGTTCTTCAAAATTGCACGCACGCGGCACTTTTGCGATGAATGAAGAAACAGAATGAAAAAAGCGTTCGTCAGTTGTGTTCCACTCCGAATAAATTGGCAATACGAGTTGGCACACGCATGCCGATCGCGCGAGCACTGTAAAACTTCCCGAATAGCGCTGAAACTCGATGTAGCGAGAGGCGAAGGAAAAATCGTCTTCGCGGTTTTGCCGGCTCAGGGAAAAATACGAAAGAATAAGTAACGCATGGCCGTTCGGTAACGCGTGTAGTTCGCAACAACGACGCGAGCGGGGACGTGGGCGCTTCTCGGCTGCGTGACAGAAAGAGCGAGAGCGCAGGGGAGAGGGAAAGACCGAGACTTCTCGTCTGAAAGCGATTTTGTAGAGTTTGTTATATAGCACACCCGAACGCGGGTCTCGGTTGACTGAGGCCAGTATGCAGCGGGAACCTCGACTATACTAGCAAACGGCTCGGTAGTAGGGCAAGGCAAAGAGAGCCACACGCACGCACGCACACGTTCTCGTTCCTTTTGTATCGGTGCTTTATACTCGCGAGCGTACGTGAGTGCCGAACACGCTTGCAGCTCGCCGTTGGACGCGCACACATTCGAGATAATCGTGTACACGTACGAACCCACGTGTACGTGTGGAAAAAGAGAGGGAGACGTAGAGAGAAGAAGGACGCAGTGGCTCTGTTCCTTTCTCGTTTTTGCTGGCGTTGCGGCCCGTGTAAATGTGCGCGTGTCGTCTCTCTTCCTCGTCCACCTCCTTTGCTTTTTCCTGCTGAACGTGCGTTCGTCGGGAGCGCGTTTATTCGTGAACGAGCGAGCTGCCGGATACGGATGTGTGCGGTTGTGTAGCTGCGAGCGCAGCCGGAGCGGTGAGACGACGCTGCCGGCTTCACCTGCGTCTCCGAGCCAGCAGGCCCGTACGGTTACCCCAAGACGGAACACGGGATGCTTTGTTGTCCGAGGTTCTCCGATCGGTTAATGTATTCGACAGCCTCGCGAGACGTTGCGAATGATAAATCCCGATGTGGAGCCCAAGCGCGATTATGGATACGAAAATAAAATCGTCAAACGCTTTTTACACGAGAAGAGTCAACAACCCGAACCTCCAACTTTTCAATTAGTAAATTGTAGAGGTAATAACTCGGCTTTAATAACTTCCACACGTGCCAGGCGCGGTCGAATGAAATTGAGAGAAATAAGCGCGTAAATAGGAATTATCCTCCATGCTCGTTCGCCCTTTGGAAATCGCTCGGTACATGGCGTGCCGACGTCGATGCCGAAAAGCTTCACTGGCAGAAGGTCTCGGGGCGGTTAGTTGACGCGTTACAAGTTAAACTCGCCATGTCCATTCGTTCGTAAGGCGCACTCGATCGATCCTGTGTATACGAACACTTTTATTTCGCGGCGAGGAAATGGATTCCCCAGGCTCTACAATATTAAATGAGCGCCGAGTTATATTGGAAGTATGCTCGTAATATACTTTCAATGGACTCGCATGGCACTCGTTGTGTGTATCAGGACTCGTGCGTGGGAGGAAACTAGGAAATGTTATTACAAGCGTGAGAGAACGCTTTCGAGCTCATTATTGCTCTAGGTATTATTACACTGTACTGTAATCTCGTATATGTAGGCGCTTGTATTCTTCCTCTCTGTATATACATAGTAGATTGTGTAGGTATTGACTAGCTCACGTTCCGTACGATGTATTCGAGCGACTATATCACCGGCGCCCGAGTTACTTGACTGGTTCATTCAACGCCCCGCTACAGTGGCTGATCATACACGCTCGGGCCGGTTTTACTACTTGGAGAGAGAAAGAAATCCTCTACCTCTCTCGCTCTCCAGCTCGTGTACGTACACTCATCAGCAATTCTATGTATTCCTTTCGAAACGGTGTGCGCTCGCTTTCCCGCGATCTCACGGCTTCTAGCTCTTATCCGGTACATGTAAATAAATAAACACGAGCAACTTTGCGCGTGAAAGGATTGAATTATTGGCTGCTAATGATTAATTCGGAAATTAATAACGTTGCGCGCTACAAGCCGCAGCCATATCGAATAAATCGCGTGATCGAGGATATATAAAGTTGAAAAGATAAAAATCGACGGGAATTCATGGGATTCTCGAGCGAGTTGAATTTACGCTGATGAAAGTACATATCGATTTTTGTATTCTAGGTTAAAACACTTGCGCGCGAAGGATGATAATTTTTCAGTAGATTATTTATTCTCGTTTCGAAAATGCACCTGCCCGGAGAATCGGTAAATAGGTTACGTAAAAATTCGAAGAGAGTCAAAATCCTTTCGTAATATTGACTTCGCAGTTGTTTGCATATATGACGTACACGTGCGCAGAGGAAAGAGAGAAATTTAACGCGAGAAAAGAAGCGAAAGATGTTAAGGCACGAAGTGCTTGTGTACGAACGACGGAGTGACGATATCTCTTGACGGCTGGCACACGCCGTCGCGCACAACAGCCGGTGCCCGCCTCGAGACCACCTTGCACCTGATGGTTTTCGATTCTTTTTCCGTTCTCGGAGAGCCGTATAATCTGACGCGAACGCCCATTCGAGCTGCCACCTTGCGCCAGCGGCTCTCCTTCCTCTCGATACAAGAGACAGAAACGAGAAGCAAAACCCAATCTTCGCGAACACGATCATCCGGCGATAACGGATCTGAGTCTTTGTTGAGCCAGCCAAGAATTACAATTTCGGCGAGATAACTGAGCTACGATTATTATTATCATTGTGTGCTTTTTCGTATTAATTTTACGACAGCATTACATAAACGGAAAAAACAGGACTAACGTTTTGAAGCGAAAGTATATAAAAGTTTATGAGACGGAGCTCTTAAAAAAGTTCGGATGGTACAGTCGAGTCAAGAACGTTAAAGTTTACTTTCAAAGCTGTCTCCTTGCGATATTTTATTATCGTCACGGTTCCATTTAAGGTGATGTTTGACCTAAACGAGTGGAACAGAGACAGATGCAAAAAGATTTTACTTTGTTCAAGTATTTTAAATATTTTGGTAAAAAAACATGAAACCACATTATGCTTTGTTGAAATTGAAATCATATCCAAAATCTTTGCAAAATTTCGTATCTTTGAATATCTGAATGGGTGCCCAAATTTATTGCAAGATTGAAAAATCTACAGAACGTGATCGCAGCAACTGTTGGTGTTGGAGATTCTTATATTAAACGAAGTCTTGTGTGCAATAACAGAATTTATCGATTATAATACAAGTTGAAACGCTATGCAAAATATGGTATTTGTTTGTTTTTGTTTTATAATTATAATCTGTCCCAAGAGGACATTCAATAATTGTGATGTGAGTGATTATTTGTTGTTTAGGGGAATAAGCATTGTCGTCCCCTCAATTGGTCTCTGGCAGTTTATATTTATCATATTATTCTGTTCAGGAGGTCCAGAGGCTTAATGCGGCTGAGTCGTCTGATTTCGTTCCTTCTCTTGAGGATTTCTCGGGCCATTGCGTTTGGTTGGTTCCGCAGTCTTTCCACATATCGAGTGCTGAACTTTTGTATGTTTTCTGCTACCGTTGTTATTCGTAGATCGTTGTGTAGGATCATATTGTTGACGTACCATAGAGCGTTAGTGATTGTTCTTAGTACTTTTGATTGAAATCTTTGGATAATTTCTATGTTTGATCTACTGGCGGTCCCCCAGATACAAAATATGTGATTGAAAAATGGTTCGATGTGTATTGCTGTGTAACTCATTAGACACTGATAGTGTCAACTCTATGTGGAAATCGCCAAAGTTTCAGAAACTGATTCTATCCTTTTCTAGAGGTCATGTCATAAATGACCTTCCCTTTACACTGTAGAATATATGTTTATATATGTGTGTATGGGGGTGAAGGATCGTTGCACACCGACAGTCGGTAATTGACTCTTAATAAGAACATTATTCATTGACGCTTTCCAGGGTGATCTCTTTCACGATGACAACGTATGAATTTTCACTTAAATAGTTTTACGATGCAAAAAAATGGAACATGGACGTTTATGAATTTAATCAGGGAAGCTTAACAAGTTGAGAATTGAAAATCTCGGCAAAGTTGATCGGACAATGAAATTTTAAATAAGAAATTCAAAAGGTCGGTCTGGTGTATATAAAGTTGGCGATTGCATCGAGCAGTAGCTGCGGGATTAACTAGGTCGTTACTTTGGTCGCTACTTGGGTGGAACGCAATAATGCGGGGTAGTAAATAGAGTGAAGTATACACATTGTTCGGGTGGCGCATACATGGCGAATTACAGGTAAGACCTGGTCGAAGTTCGTTAGCCTTGAACCGTTTCTAACACGAGTCGTGTCAGGGACATCGAGCCGTTTTGAACCTTCTACGGTTTTCTTTTTTTTCGATAAGCTCACGACCATTTCTTCCGGAATGCAAAGGTCAACGGAAGCAAAAAAGAATGCAAGCAGCTTGAGTGAAATGAGAAAAAAAATTTCCTACAATTTTGAAATTATCGATGAAAAATGAAAAAAAGTACATAATTTAAAATCGAATCTAGTCGATTAATCGTAAATGAACCCCAATATCGAAATTGACAATCAAGAACTGAAGGATTGCGGTCGATGGCTCTTTGCCAGACCAAAAAAGGGCTGAAAATGAAAACCCATGATTTGTAATTATTGTGAATTGTGAATATAGGAATATACGTATCAGTATGGTCTGTCAATAAAACGCAATATAATAATAATGAAAAATGAAAAAGGGTTGTCAGAGTCGCTTGCAAAAGATAGCGAAATGTTAATCGATAATGCGACGAAAGTATCCCTTCATTCCTCTTACTTCGACGAAGGTCCAATGTCATGTATACTCGGAGTGGCTGTTCCGAGCTCGCAAGGTGAAAAGGTACGACAGACCTTTTCGCGTGAATTCTCAGGTTGAGAAAGTCTCGTGAAAAAGTTCCTGGGCGTAGATACACTTTAAAGTTCGGTAAGAGGACTTTTCCAAAGCGTTGTATTTAAGTGTCTATATACGTACATAAGTACAAGAGGAGTATATAGAGATGACAGAGAACGACTAATGTTTTTTTTTCACGAAAGGAGTCGATAAGTCAAAGTTCGAAGAGTTTCTCGGTGCTACCGAGTTTACATCGGTGCGCGTGCGGCTGTTTGTAAAAAGGTCAAGTCGTTCGATGCGCTTTATTCACGCTAAAAGTATCAGCTTCGTAGATTCTGCATGCGCAGACGGTATGAATTTCTGTGTGGACGCAACTTCGAGTTTAAAAACCACGTGGATACTTTTCGAAGGCGAGAATGAGAGCGGACGGACGAGGAAAAGAGATAAGGAGAAAAAAACTAGCAGCGAATCGAGATATTTGAACTGTGCCTTCTTCAGGAATGCTGAATAAAAAGTTGCTTCGGTGCACTTTGAATTTGAGTATCCGATGGAGGCAGAAAAAAAATAGAAGGATGAAATTATATCGAAAAAGTTGGGCGTTGAATTTCTCCCCGTTTTTTTCGTTCATCAAACACACTTTCGCCCGTCAACTCGATCAAAAGTTTGGAGACGTTATGTATAAAGTGAAGACTTGCGCATGTATAGAAATATATTAAAACTCGGCCCTCGTCTGAAATTTCCTGTTCATTACCGAGTTTCGAGTACTCGTAGTAGTCCTGATACTTGTTAAATTTTCATCCGTTTAAAAAAAGAATTCACATCAGTTACCAGTTTGAAGGACTAGTCCCACAGTCCGTGCCTAAAAGCTGGCATTTTGAAGACTCTGCTCGTTTGAGAATAACAAACGAGAAGAATAAAAAAGGAAGAATTTGAGGAATATAACTGAATAAACATTAACTCGAAGAAAAAAATGAAGAAGAGAAATAAGCGAAACTGGAGAATATAAGAGCGTGGCTACCCTCAGTCTGCGTTCGACTTTTGCCAGAAAGATTTGCATTCAAGATAGGTTTTTATCGACTCGGAGGATCAAGTCCTCTCCGTCCTTCTCTTCTCCTTCGTTCCTTCGAAGCGTTCGTAGTCGCGAGCCTGCTTCCCCTAAGCACCTTTACACTTTTGTGAATAGAATAAAGATGAAGAAGAAGAGAAACAGGACAAAAAGGAAAGAGAGAGAAAATAAAGGGAAAAAGAGGGAAAGAGCCGTGCTAACGATTATTAGGTGAAGAACCCGGCACGGTTGCGCTTTTACGAGATATTTATCGGCACTGAGCTTTATAGTCGGTGGCAATTATGTGGCTCTCTCGTGGCTTTTTACCCCGCGCTCTTTCTCTCTCGACCAAAAAGATATCACGACTGCTCGCGCCTCCTACCCTGCTTTTTTACCCCAGTCTATCACAACGATGGAATTTTAAGAGAGATCGCCGTGGTGCAAATAACACGGAGTAAGAATCATCATCATCTTCGCGACGACTGTATAATTTTCTTGTTACATTGTCGCTGGACGAAACCGAGAAGGAAACAAAGCGTTTTCTACACGTGCACTCTGTTATCTTTCCGTTTTATCTCGTCAACATGCCTGGGCTCTCTCCAAACGTAACTACCTTTACATTTTCTATTTTTATTACTCGCTAATTGTCAGGGTACCAGTGTTAATTGTCAACCGACAGCAGTGCTCAAGTTTATCATCCTTTCTAACTATAAACTGGTCACTAAATAGCAGAAACTCTTTGCGCGCACAATACGTCGAATCGTATAATTAAACACTAAAATTATACGCGATTGGAAGTCGTAATTATGATAGAAAGTGTCACAGGAAACATTTAGGAAAATGAGCGTTTTGGGATCATTCAGTCTTGAGCTATTTTTTTTGTCCAGTGAGCATTTTCTTGATGAAATTTTTACGAAAAAAATCCGGTTCTCCGAAGTGTTCTGCAGACGAAGGAATAGCTGATGAAAAAATCTCTTCTCTCATTTGACGCGGGTTCTGGAACAGAGACAAGGAGGCTGAGATTTTTACGGGAGGTTGGAAACGACGTGACCAGGAAGAGGGGAAGCCTCGGCTTGATTTGTCCTCAGATTAAATCGGTTCGTTGAATTGGTTGAATTAGACTGGACGCATCGATGAGCGAAAGAGAGACAGAGGGAGAGAGAGAAAGAGAGCGAGCCTCCGGTCTGCGCGTTACCCGCTTCGAAATGGCGACAAAGACGAGGAGACAGACGATTGGATCGTCTCGCAACGTATATACGTATTTGCAAGCAGGAGAGAGGATTGCCATGGGTATAGAATCGACACAGTTCAGACGAGACGAAGTGAGTAAAACACTCCCGGAGTTATGTCTAGTGGGGAAAGAGGGATTCGAGGAACCGAGAAAGAGTGTGTAAAGCGAGTGTGAGAGAGATAAAGAGAGAAGTGCTCGAGCGAAACGGTGACATCGTAAAAGAGGGGAAAAGACTGCGATGGAAGGGGTTAATCAAGTTGAACGTTTCAATTATTCCAATTCGAGTCGAGGACGATCGAAAGAGCACGAGAGAGGAACAGAAGTGTATCTACTCTTGGCTCCCACGTTTCCCTCCTCATCATTCCTGTGCGGCTAACCAACGATCGATCAACTTTCGGATTCTCACTTTCCTATATCCAGAATATCGGTTCTCGCAAAGTCATTTAAGACGAAAAATTGAATATTAATAATATTCAGTACTTCCGAGAATTAATCAAAAACGCGTTTAATCATCGATATTAGATGTCGTATGAATAAATCAGGCGGATAAAGCTGTAATATTCGTGAATTAATTGATGAAACGCATGCTTCATCGTCAGCGATAAAAAAAGCACGAAGAATAAAAAGTATTTGACAAAGTAGCGTAGCAGCAGGCTCAATAGGAAAAACTGGCGAGAGAAGAGAGCGAGTGCACTATCCAGCTCAACTTAATTCCCTCAACGATCGCACTGCCCGATCGCGATAAATTTAGAGCGGAACGTCGAGCTCGTATAAAGCATTCCTCGGTATCGAGAGAGAAAGAGACAGAAAGGGAAGGGAGGAAAAGAGGATTTAAAACGTATGCGAGAGGGAGAGAAAGAGGAAGAGAGTGAGAAAGGAGAGCTAGTTTGTGCGTGCTGTTTGTATACTCGTTGGTTAACTCTGGCGCACGCGTTGATATATAATCCCCCCGGTTTCGGTGGACGTGACGAACGGCAAGCTCCGCGTTCGCTGTAGGATGCGTGAGTGCGTAAATGTCCGCAATGTAAAACCGAACGTCGCTACCACAAGTATATATATCTTTGTCTTTTTCGTACCTTGCATATACGGTTTCGTTATTGACGATTTAAGTTTACCTGTCCCGGCGGTTTTCTCTGACGCTATTGTCACGGTTTACATGAGCTTGATCGAATTTTGCCGCTTTCTTCGCTTTTATCGGCTCGTCATCCCGGACACTCTTTCACGCGATCGTTGCACCGACACATACCGATCGGCTATGAATGATGATTATAACGTTACCCCGCTTATGAATTATTTATTTCAACTAGCACGCGATAACGCGAAACAAAAGGTTCGCTGAAGGTAGCTTGTGATAGATGAAAATACGAGCGAAAACCGATTTTTCGTTCTTCTCTTATTTCATTCGAATAAAGAAATTACCATCTGTATCAGATACTGAGACCTTGGAGAGTCTTTCGCAAATGTCAGAGGTTTGAAATTCGCGTGGGGGCGAAGTGATTTTTCTTACTCCTCTTATTTTGTTGGGCGACATGGATAACTGAATGTTCCGAGTTATAAAAAGAAACAAGAGTCTCTTCTTCAATCTTTATATTATGCAGAAGAAATTTGATCCTCGCTGTTCTGGATCTGAAGAAAGAATGATGCACAATTTTTTTACGACTTTTATAATTTCAAATCTCGGAACTTTTGTCTTCTACATTTTCTCGAAGCGTTTCATCAAATTACGTTACGTTGGTAGGACGGCAAGGATAAGAAATGAAATTTTGAACTGAGAAGAAAACCTTTAACGTTCCGGCACTCTATTTAATCAAACAACTTGCCTTTCCAGGCAATATGCACAACAGAATAATCTTCTGTTGATGTAAAAATATGAAAGATTAAAGTGAATCGTTCATTGATTTGTTTTTGCTCATAATCGAACCTTGCAGACTGGCAACATGCTTCGAAAATAGTTGGTATATGTTTATCGGCACGAGAGTATAGGTATCTCTGGGAGTCTGGTTAATACTGCAAGGGGTTGGTATCGCAATGTGATATCTCTCACGGCAGTACTCGGGATTGCGGTTCACGATCGTGGGCAAGTAGGTCGGAGGTGCAGTGCAGATAGGCCGCAGCCACCCTCGAACTCCCTTTTCGCTTTATACCTTCAATCACAAACACAGAGCAACGCGGGAAGGTTCGAAGGTGGGGCGTAAGTGTGCATGCACGTACGTATCGGCGGGTAACGATCGATATTCGATATTTAATTTGAACACACGAAGCCACATCGGGCTTTCGGGCGGGAAGCATGTGTTCCACAAGCCGTGGACCTCGACTTCCGGTCTCCACCGCTCTTCACCCGAGCCTTCTACTCCCGCGCACACGAATAACTTACACACACCCATCGCTGGAACCCCCACACGAAGGCGAAGCAATCATTTTCCTCGTCGATGAATGAACCTGTGGGAAAAGCCCCGGAGTATGCATATACCAAGTTCATTCGCGCGAAAACTCTACTAACTCCCACTCTATTCGTTTTTTCTTCTCGGCGCTTTTCTCGCTTCATTACGAATATTAAATCCGACCTGGCCATTTGGGCGTCGCTTTCATTTCATTCGATTCATTACTCGTCTTTGCTCCCTCGTACGGTAAAACAACCTCATTGGTGAGTCTATTTCGCGGTGAATTCATTCAGTTTCAATAATGCATTCAGCATCCGAATAACGCATATTGGATAGAAAATTTGTTGACCGCTATGTGCTTCAAGATTGATTGTATTATGATCTAACTATGGAGCCGTTCGATAATTAAAACGCGACCTAATGATGTTCGAGCACACTTTTGCGAGTCTGCGCGATAAGAAGTAATTTTGAAATATTCAGGGAAAACGAGCAACGATTAAATTAACGCATAACGAGTTGCTGGTTAATATCAGACCTAGTTAACGAGAAATAGACTTATATTCATTTATCGAATTCGTTTATTCAGAGACGTGTCTTTAGCGCTACTTTTCCACTCTCTTTCTCTATACACCGATAGTGATACGGAAGGACGTATGCCGGATATCTATACGGGCGAAGAGAATGGTGTACGATCGGAGGCACGGCGACGAAGCGATTGAATATTAAGTGGCACCGAGCCTGTCATGGAACTTTGCTGGGGAGCGTATACGTGCGATCGAGGAACGTGTGTACGAGGGCAGGGATCGAAAAGCTCGGAGAAAGATAAAAGATGCATAGGAAGGCGTAAAGAGCGTCGAACGTTTCATCGACAACGTCGTCATGACAAGAAAGCTTCAAGAACCACCCTCAAGTCGCCGAAGATTCCAGAACAAGATGGATGAGAAGGGAAAATGATTGAAGCTATTGCCAGCGGCGATTTCAATAATTAATGTCACGGGAATTGCTCGTTGCTGTGGACTCTGCCGAGAGCTTGGAAATTCCTCTTCCGGTGTCAGTCGGGTTAATGTACCAATTCACTAAGGACGTAGCCCACATACGTTCTATGTACATTCCAATTATTACCTCGTTTTCGAATTTTCGAAGATAATGGCGCGCGGTCGACCTCTACCGCTATTGGTTAGGAAATACATTTTCCTGTACAATTCGATCTTTATTTACCTTCATGACTATGAGGATATCTTGCATTTTACAATAGGTAAGGAATTCAAAGAATAAAAAATAAACGTCCGTATATGCGTGAACACGTGCAATAACAAGTTAATGGAGTTAAAAAATGTAAGCTTGTTGTTATTCGAGAAAACGATAATGATTCGAGTCAAGAGACACGTACACTTATTCCGAGACTCTAGCGTGTTTCTCGATTCGATGAGCTGCGATGCGAAAAAGCAATTTCACAACTTTCCGTAACGCTGTAATTGTCTTGAGAACTCAAAAAAATGTTCATTGTTTTCATTCGGAATTATCAGCTGTCACGCGAAACAGTCACCAGCGCGTAAAAGCTAAGAGGAACTTTAAAAGATACTCCCGTTCTCACAGTTTCTAAGTTAATATTCGACAGATATTGGCGCCAATATTCTCACATTCCAATGGGATAAAAATTCAATAGAGACACCGTTGATCGTCAAATATTAAAAAGAATATTAGTATATAGCAACGATATTAATAATCCACTGAGTAAATTGAAAACTGGAACTTTTTCAAAAACCGACATGCGAATTTGATATTAGAATAATTCGATGCTACTGAATTCAATAATGCTAATCATTTTACTGGACGATTCCGGCTTCTTTCTGTAAATAAACAGTTAAAATTTCAAATGCGTTCATTCCAAAATGTACGCCTTTTATCGAAAAAATGTCGAAGAAAGTTGTAGAGAATTAAAAAGTACACAAAGAAGACGTAGAGGTCTATCTTTTGATTTATGCAAATAAGCAAGTAATTGTGCAAAGAAAGTTGCAAACAGTCAGAGCCTTATTACCGCCCATTTTCGGTACGTACGTGGACACAGGCTAGTGTGGGTGCGACTGCTCATTCGTCGTCAAAAAGTCAAAAAAACAATGTGCGAGTGCGATGATACCGTCCTTTCTCTCTTCCCATTTTTTTGCGCTAGGTAGCATTTTTAATAACAGGCCCGAGCGTCCTGTATATCTATATATTTCAGCGTCTTACAGGATTTTCGGAAAAAATTTTGTATTCAGTGTACTCATTGTGGACTATTTACAGGCTCGAACGTCGAACGTCCTGATACACAGCAGCGTTTTGATCTGGCCTGATGGTGCTGACCCTTTTTTTCATTAATTTTGGTGTCAAGACACTACCGTGTCTTATGATATGAAAGTACGGTAGGGCTCGATTTTTCGTTCTTGCTTGGTACGTCGAGCTGCTACTCTATCTGTATAAGAAAAGGAACATTCATATGTACCTTGGAAGAAGAGGCTGTTTTTATGATTTCCCCCTTTCCTCGAGATTTCAGGTATGCAGTTTTCGGAAAGTATTGACTGGACTCTTTACGAAAGTATTTTTCCAAGACAGTGTCATGCGGACGTTCCCACGAATCACACCTCATATTTTACACTTCATTTCGTAGTGCTGTTTTATATTAATAAATACTATTTACGAAATATAACCTCGAACAAAAAAACGTGAAACCATACGTTGATACTCGTGACCGTTTTGTTTTTCAATGCAGCGAAAGCAAAGTCTTTTAGCAATATTTCACCCGTGCAGTATCAATCGTCATTTTGACATCATATGAATTGTAAATACATATGAATTATGAATTTTATTTTTTACGTTTTCTATCAATGGAATTAGTGAAAAACAAGAGAACAGAAAGGTAGAATAAAAAATGAGAACGATAGAACTGGAAATCGGGTAAACGGGAAAGAGTCGCAAAATCGTACGAATTTAATGCATTCGACTGACGAGAGCTTGACGGCTCTAGTTCGTTAAGCCGATAATCGACGCTTCGGACGATGGGATTGATAGCAACGGACTGTGTTATCGCATACACGAAGCTTTGCACACTTGTATATGTATATATAATGCAGAAGGTTCGTGTAGAACGTATCGCGATAACGTCCGACCCCGATGCTTAATTCATGAAACTTGTTCGTGGGTAACTCTTCCGTGAGACCTTGGTCGTTGATTACGTCGACAGAGACAACCTTTGATAAGACGATCGCTAAACTTGTGTGACTGAGTATTTCAGAGAATTCTATTCCGAATTGACTATTCCAAGATTGTCAAAAAATACTTTCGATTAATTTCTTCGCCTCAGAGGATAGTTATGAAAGTGTTTGAATTTACAATGAATTTTCGACTACCACTCTTTCGTTGAGGAATTAAGATAGTGTTGAGAAAATTGCAAATAATGAGAAGTGTGGAAGAAGTATTGATCCCTCAGTAATTTGTTTTTTGACAGAAATTAGATACATTTTATAATACTCCTTTTCACTTTATCTTTGATTTGACATGTTTGTCTATTTAGTTATTGGAACATTTTCTGTTTTTTCGTGCAGTGTTAGGTTGTTGAATTTAATTAGCAGGTCGGGAAGAGTTAAGTTTCGACTATATTATTAGACATCCGAGAGTGAATACTCTTTCGACTAAAACGTCAGAAATTGCAGTGTATAGGATGAAACGTGATTTCGTTACGTGTCGAAGAAATCCGTATACTCCTATTGAAGAATAAAATTGAAAGCTCCTGTGAGAACAGGAGCATTTGGTAGCACAGGAATATCCGCCTACAAGAGAAATGCGAAAAGATAAGTCTGCCTCTAAATGAAATTCGCGGCTTGGAAATTTGTCAAATATTGATCCAATTGCAAGAACGATATCTTTCACTCTTGACTACCGGAGTGAGAGAAAAACGAGATCTACCGTATTCCTTCGAGCGAACTCTACTCAAAATTGGACGACTTTCAAATTTATAATGTATCGCGAGTCACTTCTCGGTATTCTCAGAAATTACTCTTTCAAAGTAATTGATAGGTCAGATATTGAACATATTGGATTCAGCGAAAATTAGTTGCCGGTAAACTTTGAATAATAAAAGAGAAACTTACGTGGTGGCGGCAGTTTCGATGGCTCGGCTGTTTGCACCTCGGTCAACTGCAATAATAAAAATTACAGGCATAAATACATTGAAATACTTCCAGGGAAATGTATCTGTATCCATAACCAAGGATAAATGGACTTTATAAAAAACATTCTCTTGATAAGCCTTAACAAGATTTTTTAGTACTCGTGCCACTTATTCTCTTTATGCACGTAATGCGAAAGGTATATTTAACGAGACAGTTAGCATAAAATGGAAAGCGAAATAGGATGATTTTAATCCGGAATGAAAATTTATCGTAAACCGTTTATCCCTTTCTTTTTCATTTAATTTATACCCGCACCTGATGTACAGTTCTTGCTCGCGAAGTCTGTACGTTGGATGGAAAAAAAAGAATAAAAGAAAGAAAGAAAAAGGTACACGAGAAAAGAGAATGGGCAAAGAGGAAAAAGTGCGAGAGTGAGTTAACTCGCGCTTTCGCGAGCTTATTTCCACCAGAACTTGATGACCGACGAAGTGAGCGCCTTTGTACCAAAAAATCTCTCCCCGTTTCCGCTTCCTGTCACTCTTTTTACATATTTCCCGTTTTCCTCATATTCTTTATTTTTATATCTCTCAAGTTTTTCGTCCCATCTTCTCACCGGCCATCCCCCAATTTTACCCTCGCTCTCGTTTCACGAGTGAGGCACGCGAGTTCGCAAATTTCTTGAAGTTCTGCCAAGTGGTACGAAAGCTGTGGGGATGTGTGTACTCTCCTATGTTTGGCAAGTCGCGCCACGATCTTTAACTCCCTTTCTTTTCTTCTTTCTACCTCCCACTCCATTTCCCTCTCTTTCTCTCTTATATTAAAAGTTGTATATATGTATTTTGAGTATATGTCTGACGACAACGAACCTGCCTACTTCTCGTTCGTCCCAATATATCGTGCAAGAACTTCCAAGGAAAAACAACCGCGTTCCAAGAAAGATTTGTCAAATGTTGCAGTTTTTGTTTCGATACGAAACTACCAAAAAGTAAACAAGATCTTGTCCCAACGACATATGTAGAAACGTTCCCGGAAAATGTACTCGTAATATAATGAAAAACGAGTGGTTTTTATCGTTTTTCCAGTTTTTAAAAATATTTTTGATTTTCTAAAACGTATATTCACCTTAGCTAAAGCTGGATTGAAGGTGAACTTGAACTCGTGCTCTTTCCTCGGCGTCTGGGCGATGGCCGTGAGTGGTGCGGGCGGCATCGTCATTTCCTGCAATGATAATGAAATATGTTTATAAATTAATGTTACAGGGTGAGCGTGCTCGCTGCCTCGGCTCTTCTTCGTTTTCCCCTTTTTTTTAAATGTACAAGTGGATATTACACACAATTTAAAGTACATGTCACTAACAATACAAGAGATTTTGCAGGAAGGACGTGTGTAATAAAGCGAGTAACTTATGACCACGTACTTCTCCTTTATTGTCTACATGGGACTGAGTTGAGAGAAAAATACGAAGGAGAAGATTGAGAAAAAAGGAATAACACGAGAAAGCAGCACCGAGGACACTTTAAATTAATTTTACCTTCGGTCTCAAACTTGAAGGAATTTTTTCACGGTTACAATCCTATCTTAATGGTCATTGCGATGTCCTCGGTAACCTGACGAACGACGCGTTAAATTGTAAAAGTTTTTGTTCACCACTCGAGCGTTTGCTCCGCTGCGATCACAGTGAGAAATTCAAGGTTCGTCCGAGCGGGAAATTCGAAAAAAAAGAGATGTTCCAAAACTGTATTTTCTTCTTATTGATTCATGCAAAATAGAAAAGATCACAAACGTCTGTAATAGTAAAGTCACTAAATTGGCCGAGTCTGGCTCCATTCCAAACACCAGACCGGTCGAGTGACCAGACCAATTCATCTTTTATTGAAAGGGAGTATCTGTTAAAAGCTGAAATCATTTTTCAATGTGAACCTCGTAGATACGAAACGCTCCACTGACAAATTACGAGTATGAAAATCTTCCATTCAAAAAGATTCATGAAACACGACTTATACTTTTTTTCGAAAGAAAATGGAATGAAAAATCGCTCGAAACCATTTTCATCTCGATTTTCACATTCCACGCACCTATTGACATTAACGTTTCGAAGATTGATAGGAACTTTGTCTAGTAAACTAAACCTCCAGAGATTACCCTGTATAATTGTCTATTCAAAGATGAATTATTGTAGGTTCAACTATACTCCTATGACAGTTGAAACAAGGGAGGTGCCTGCGCCGTACAATCCTCCTGGCTTTTACTTATAAGGCATTAGACTCCCCTCAGGGTTTATTTCCATGCATTCTACAAATAACCCGCTGAGAAGTTCGAAAATGTCTTTTTCTGCTCTTTCCTTACATTTTCCAGTTCGGCGAAAGAGCAACGCAGTACGCGATACTATTCCGCCTTCTTTCCTTTTCCTCTCTCAAGAAACTTGCTAAATTATTACTGAGCAATGGGATTTTTCTTTTTGAAAGTTTACGACCGAGATTAAGAGGGAGTAAATAAGGAAAACAGAAACAGATATGGTTGAAGTATTTCACATAAGTGGAAACAGAAATTGATACGTAAAACGTACAGGGAATTTAAAAATGATCAGAATCGAATCAAAATTAGATACATTTGCCATCAATTTATTTTCATATTTCCAGACAAAATACAATTTTCTAATCCAATTATTCCAAAATTTCAAAAAAATGTTTCCCGTATTTTATGTTTAACAACCTTCCCAAAATGAAATTCTGATCATTGTCCCTTTTGTCCTGAAATACCTCAAACAACGAGAATGAAATGTGAATTATGTGAGTTTGCTAATATAAGGACGCAAGCGAGTAAAACTAACCGATAAAAAAATTGATTGGTTTTAAATTAAAAAAAGCTTCGCCAATCTTAGAAACTTCCCACGCGAGTAATCCGAGATGGAAATACGTACTGAGAAAAGTCGATCGATTCGTTCGTGCTTTCGATGTAAGAACTTTTCTAAGAATTTCGAGAAGGGGAGGTACTGGATAAAAATACGAGGGTTGAGGATGAAGAGGAAAAAAAAGTATAAAATGGATATGAGGGAACGGGTAAAGGACAACGAGGATGTAACCAGCTGTACGCGTGCTCTTTTACCGGAGGGGCAGGTGACTATAAACTACGAATATACGCTCGCTTGTTTGTGTACGGATAGAGTACGAAGCAGCGGCTGTTTACGTATATGAAGTACACACAGGATAAAAGCGATACTCGAGGCGGGGACGAGCCACGTACGACCGCGAGGACCGTAATTATGCTGTGCACGTTAAGGAGCGAGCGAAAACCCGTTACAACGTTCCTGCGAAGTATACACGGAGGGGGCTTATTACGTAAGTGACGCTGGGTGTCATGATACCGGCGAAGTATCGTCAACTTTTGCCACATGTGCTTTTTTTTAACTATTCCGAACCTAATGCCTTCTCCCCCTTTCCCTCATTTCGACAAATAAATTCAATGATAGGGGTAAAAATAAAATGTTCATTTCCACTTTAAAATGTTAGAAAATAAATTATCCATCTCTTCGGTTCTTTAATTGAGAAATATATGACGTTTGCTCTTTAATTCGCGTTGTTTAATCGCAGTGGGAATGTAACAAAATGCTCAACTCGATAAAAACTGGACAATAAGGGTGCTGAATTAGTCCGTGGTAGAGCGAAAAAGGGATAACGAAAGAAGTGGTAGGGTCAGGCTCGTAAGTTTCTCGTCTCGTCGACTTGATGGCGTATACTCGAGGTCTCCCGGCACACACTCGGGCTCTAAAGTGGTCCTCGTGCCACGTGAGCTTAATGGGCCGCGGAAGAGTAACGTTTCCGTCGAGCTGGCGAAATACCGGCCACTATATACATATACATACACCTATCTCTAACATAAGTAGCATTGCTGTATGAATTAACGCAAGAAGTAAAGAAAGGAGGTGGATCGACGTGTAGGCTTGTGTAAAGAAAAAATTACTAAAATTGCATCGGCCAGAAGGAAGTGGAAGTTTTCGTGGCACGCGAACCAATCTTATCCGAACAACCAATAACGCGGAGCACACTTTGTTGGATTGCCATCGAGCATAATTTCGTAATAACATAAATATTGAAATTACGCAAATAAATTCAACGCAGGTTTTTGATATTTATGAAAAAGTGTAATCCATTTTGATTTCCTCGAAATTTCGGGTCCATTATTCCTCTATGAATATCGGAACATCGCTTTTCGTTTTCTCAAGCGTTTAAGATGAAAATGATTAAACCAAACTAGAGCAGAAGCCGTGAATAAATTACCTCGTTCTATTTAATCTAATATCACAGGATTATAACAGCAAGGTGCAGCAACTCCATTTCCTTTACACACGATCATTATAGTTGGATAATGAATGAATAGAGGAAACTCGATCAACAATGAGTTACAGACTAATTCCTTATCGAAAACTGAGATAAACGGTCAAAAGATACCAAAATTACTTGGATATTTACGAAATTCATGAAAAGCACTAATTGACCAATAAAAGTGAATTACTTACAGATGACATCGCGAAAAATTTCCGTCAACTGGACGATTCAATAGAATAAGAAATTATGCGGAGATGCAATGACCTTAGAATGAACGTCAAACGTCGATTCAATAAAGTGCAGTCTCGTTGATTTATGATTCTTCTCTTGGAAGCGAAGGAAAGGAATGAAAAGTCGAAGGTGTATAGGAATTGTCGATCGTCGATGTTATTTAAACAGGGGAATTCACCCGTTGCACAACGGGGGGCATAAAAAAATAGAACCGTCATCGTTGTCGTCGTTTATAGCGCCATAACAGTATTAGTTAGCCGATGACACAATCGATCGGACATTCGCTACCTCCCCTTTCCTTCCTTCTACCTTGCCTCGCTCTCTCTCTCTCTCTAACTCTCTCGTTCTCTCTGTTCCACAGATCGAGTCGAACGAACTCGATGTACGCTCGATCCCCTCCTCACCCCGTTGCCATCGCATCGTTGCAGTAGAAATAGTTGGCCCAGTTTCGCTTACCTGCATGCAACCGTGTGTCCGTCCGCGTATCAACGCCCGCGTGTCATTCGTAAACGAAAAGTGCATCAACCAATAGTTTCTTCAACTTCATCTTTCAAAGAGCGCGTGTGACTTTTTTCTTCGCACTGCACAATTGAGATTTATAGTCTCATACAGCGTCACCGGGAACAAATTTATTCCGCAAATTCTCAGGTGTGCGAGATCTCGAGAATTCAAGTCGGAAGTTCGTATCGAGTGACTAATAATTTCGCAACGAGAAACAAATGTTTTCGATTTATATGGAACGTAAATTCATCGATCTGATATTATTTCGAATATAAAAGAATGTGTATCGGTAAGAGATAAATGGATCCGGAAGTCAAGTTGTTGAGGAGTGCGAAGTAGATTAAACGCGTCCTTGGAAAAAGAATAAGAAGATGATAAGGATAAATATTTAACGAGATAGAAATATGGATTATGATTTGACATTTTTCAGTAGCGTCGAGGCGGTATAAACGCGGACAACGGTCTTGAATCGTGAGCGCAATTAGCAGTAGCATTTACGATGTCTACCGGCGCAAACCCGTATTTTCCCACGGGCAAGCCGTGAGAATAATTCATGCCACGCTCGGCCGAGTGTGCGTCCGCACAGTGCCCGCTTGCCTGTGTTATTCTCGGCTTCGTTGCTGCATGTTCCTCTTGGCTCAGCGTCCATGTTCCGTCCTCTGCTTTTGTAGTATAATTGTGCGCGTGTATAGCCTCGCGCAAAAACGTACGAACACGGACAGGCGGACGAGGGTGCACACAAAAAGGTATATTTGTGAGGTACGGAACGACCGACAGAGAGCAGTGGCCACATCCGCGAGTTTCTCCCTCTACCGCTTCGAGAGCCTCGCTCCATCTCCCCGAGACTCTCCGGGGCTTGCTGCGAACGCTCTTTTCACTCTCCTCTCCGTCCGGAAAGTATGATACACTAAACTCTCATCCGCTTCCCCTTTGATTCTCTTTATCCTTCTATAAATCGATCTGGCGCTATCCTCCTCGCGAGAGTAAGCCGGAGAACAACCACCGGCCGGTAAAGCCAGTAAATTCCCCAGTAAAATCAAGCACCGGTGTGCGCCCGTACGATCCTGAACTTTCCGATTCTCCGCTCAGGGCTTTAAAACTCGTGCATCGCTTACGCGTATGAATAAAACTCTATAACCGCGAGATTTAATGTTTTGGATACCATGAATTGCGCCTTTTCGCTCGATAGCTCGCGATTTGTAGACAGATTATACTTTTATTTACTCTCACTGCTAAGCTTTCACAATTACGTACTTTCTATCACAAAATATCATATTTCGCTCATGCATCTAACTTCGCTCACATTCACAATCATTTTGTAAAGACCGTCTGTTTCGCTTTGAATTCGTATCTTTAGTGTGAAAATAATAATTTGGAATGTTTTCAGTTTTATCCATTTGTGCGTGATTGTTTGATGTATTTTTGTAAATATTTGATATTGATATTGTAATAAGTAATCTTTTAGGAAGCGCTTAAAAACTGCAAATATCCACAGATACCGTTTTTTTCCTGTAGATTTTCCGTGATCCAATTAACCCATTAACGCCCAAAATGACACTCTTCATATAGTCATGTTTGACCGATTGCCAACAGCGCTAGGATAATGGGATTTGGATGAAAATTGGTA
>JAPYYX010000994.1:0-18904 GCA_030522605.1 Cremastinae sp. B BG-2022a
ATATAAATCATCAATTAATTACTTGAAATAAGACGTCAAAGCTAATGATAACTTAACAAATTATGAGAAAAAAATTTTTTTCGTACTTTTTGCAGAGGTACCCCATTTTGACGACTGAAAAAATTTTTTTTTCTCATGAAAATTTTATTCCAGTTGAAAATTGAATTTGTTTCCTTCAATTGTGATTAAAAAACAAAAAAGTCAGCATATTTAAACATTTGGAATCGGAAATTTTTCTTAAGTACCCCATTTTGCCCCCCCCCCCTCCCCTAATTTTGAAAAGGATTGATTTTTAAAAATTAGGAACATTGAACTTAATGAATTTAATTTTAATAAATCGTTGAATGCTCCATTAACTCAAGTTTTATAAAATTTTGACAGTCAACCAACGGAATGTGATTTCTTTGAACGTTTTGTCGAATTGTTCAACTCTCAAGGTCCCGAGTCCTGCGAGCTTTGAACTCCGAACAGGGACGAAATGAAAGAGCGAGGAGAAGAAATGTGCTCGAGTTACCGAAGGAAAAGGAGAGGAGAGCTATGCTCAAGGCTAATGTTCCTTCCCAGCGAAGCGAAAAAGTGCGTCTTGTTCCTTTGGCTGGCTCCTCGTCTTCTTCATTCTCCAGCGAGCCCGGGCGAGAGAGGAGAGCTCCGGACAAGGTCTACCGGAAAATGTTCGCGGCGCTCTCGGACACGCGTTCGAAGATTCCTTCGTGCATAAAAAGCGAAAGTACAATCGTCCGAGCTGGACTTGCACGGGAATATCTCGCGTTTCGTCGCCCGCCGTCAGGGTACGCGACGCATGCGAAAAAATTATGAAAACTAATCCGAAATAATACAAGAGATAATATAAATTACGTAAAAATCGAAGGAAAATGATTTTCTTTTTTTTTCAAAATTACGCAATCGCTGATATTTTTTGATTATGTACATGCAGACTCAGAATGTTAAGAAAGATATTCATATATGTCACTCGAAGATGTTGAAACGTGGCGTGCAATAAATATCTGTCCAGATAAAAAGACATTGGAAATTCATGAAATTATCTGAGGATTTTTCTATAGGACTGAATCCGAAATCCTCGTAATTGATGCGCTTTTTTGTTATGCTTACAACTTTTCTAAATATTGGACCTATAACTTGTAAAGGAGCACAAAAATCCGTCACATGGACGTGAAAGCGGTAATTCTCTGTAATTGGCAAGGAGTTATATAAAACCACAGGGAAAAACCAGCATATTCGCAGTATGGGGTTCGGAATCCTGTCTCGATTTATACACGGATGCGTCATTTCTTGTACAAATATGCAAACAAAAAGTATTTGGAATTCCCTAAAAAACAATAATTAATCAAACGTTTCTAAAATCTGTATGAAAATTTGTATAGAAAAATCGTACAGTTGAAATCTGGAGGTACAATCCCTGACAAAAGTGACTTTTCAATACTGAATTGTCAAAATATTTTTGTTTTTTCGTTAGAAAGTAAAAATGTTTGGTTGGGATATTTAGAATACTACTCGATAGGTTTCCAATGTTTCATCAACAATTTTTATATTATTTATTGCTTAAGCAGTTAAAACCCAATAATAGTAGTCAAAAAGTAAAAATCAAACATTTTTATGTGTACTGATAGTAGAAAAAAATTATTAACAAAATACCTCATTGTTTTAATAAATTTTTACCCTACTGTTGGAGAGGAAAATTCGTTTTTTTGTCATGAGTGGATAATTTCTTTAAAATTGTTTAGGACAAGTTAATGAAATTTGGCAGAAAGATTCTTTAATATTTGATCATATCTTGAGAAAAAATTTACGTACATTTAAATAGTTCCATTTTTCGATACTTATAATTTATTATAATTTCGTTTTCAATTAATCTGCATAAAAATACGCATAATTAATTTATTATAACTTTTAAACGATTGAGTGAATTGAGTCGAAATTTGCAAAGTTTTATAATTCTATTATCAGTGACTGGTCAAATTTTCAGATTTTTATCACCGTTTCGAGTTATCTCCAGAACATCCTTGAAAGAAAGGCAAAAAATAATAAAATCATATTTTTCATTGAATGTGTATAAAATTCGAGGCGACAATTTTGTATTTCCATAAAAAATAGAAAATAAATATTCCCAGAAAAAGTGAAAATAAAAGTTATAGATTTATGTTTTCTCAAGAACTTCGCGTCTTCCACGCGTATATCGAATTTCGCATTATCATCGAGAAGAGAAAAAAGAGAGAGGAAGAGAAAAATTAACGATACAGTTTTTGCAAGAATATATGGATATTTAATGTATCGAAGCTCACTTTGTATTCGAGTATACATCAATTAAGAATGCATGCTGCTTTTTACCAAAAGGCAAAAATTCACAAACTATCGCAGTCGTTGAAAGTTAAATGAGCTAAATTTCAATTCCGTCTCCGCTCTTTTTTTCTCATTTTCGAGTTCTCGAGGCTGCGTTGATGCAACGCTGAGCGAAAAACGAGAGATTTTTCGAAATATTGAAGATAGATCTAGAAACGAAGATGTTACGCGCGCAACGTCATAAAAGTTCGCGCGAGCCTGAGAATTTCTAAAACAAACATTTCCTTCGAAACTCAGCGAAGAGACCTCGCAGATCACGATAAAGTTTCACTTCACGAGAAATTCTTTTTTTCCAGAATTTAAAAAAAAAACGTGAGAACATTATTTCACTCGCATTTGCATGCATCATCAAAACACTTAAAAATTGTGTTCCTTCGATCGTTAAACGACAACTTGTTTTTACTAAAAAAAAAAAATTATGACGCATACAATTGTGACTCACGAAAATTAGGGCATGAAAATATTTCGAACAGGAGAGATTTATTCGATTTGGAATTTTTCGAAATATTTCGCGATACGCGGTTCTGAGATCCTTGAATGAAACTCCGAAGGTCTCGAGAAATACTTGTAGATGTTAAAAGAAGAAAGATAGATAGAGAGAGAGAAAAAAATCAAAAACGTCACTTCGACCCACGTCACGTACGTTAAAGCATTCGGCCATTATTCCTCCGGAAGGCTAAAGTTGCAAAGTGAAGTTGCTAGAGTAGTCTTTCGGTGCATATCTCACTAAGTGTCAATTATACGCAACGTCCATATTTGCATTTATATAGACTTATTAACAGACCCGTTGAATGATAATTCTAATATCGACCCTCAACACTGACGATCCTAAAAATTTATTTAGAGGTGAGTCTCGTTCTCGCGACTTCATGACTCTCAAAAATGAAATTTTTTATTTCCTACTTCCTTAATAAAAGCAATTCAATGCACTCCTAAATCAGAATCAGAATATAAAAAATGATTTTTGATATTATGGCGTACTTTAATTTTTATTAAATTTTTCCTGTAAGTTTGCAATTTTTTTCACGTCATTTTTTATATTATGGCGTACTTTTATTTTTATTAAATTTTTCCTGTAAGTTTGCAATTTATTCACGTCATTTTTATGGAGAAGGGAATAAACAGAGATCAAATTATACGTGAAAATTAGACTTTTATTTTTTTTATTTCTACAATGTATTTATCCTCAATCGATGTTAAATATTGATCATTGGTTTTATTACGGAAAACGATTATTAATCGATTACGGGACAAAGTTTATGATGACGTAGAAGGAAATGATTTATGGATGATATACGTTATACTTTTTATTAAAATTTTTGTAGACGGTTCATTTTCACGCAAGGACGTTTCATGCGAGGATCTCAAGGTTCTTCGTTTGAAAAATGAATTTCTCAATAATTGCAAAAGACTCTTCGATTGCAAGACTTTTTCCATGTCTCCGAATTTCAGCTGCGATGCTGCCATCTCTGAGATCGATTATTCAAAGATCGGCAAAGTCGTGAACGAAAAGAAAAACCGATCGTCGGTACGATCGAGTTTCTTTTCCTCTCACCTTTTGTGAATAATCAGTCTTCATCGCACCTTTCATTTTTCAATTAAAATTTCATGTAATTTATTCATGGTTTTATTTTTACGATCTATTATTTTTGTATCCTCTCATTATCTGTTCAATGCTTTTTTCAAAATATGAATACAGGAAGTAATAATTAAAATGCTCCACAAAAAAGTATAAAATTATTTCAGACCTAAATATAAAAATATCAAATTTCCTACATAGCTTTTATCTTTAAAAAAAATAATTTTTTCCTAATTGTACGAAATCCTACAAAAATTTGATTTAGTATGAAACAATTAAATTAGCCATACATGAAAATTTCTTAATTAATATCAATAACCATGAAAAAAAAATTCACTATTGGTGATTTAATGACAAAGTAATTCCGTACTTATTTATGAGGCAATCTATTTGTTACTCAATATGCACATTCACGTTGAACAAAATATTTCAGTATTTCAACAAATTGGTTCGGAATATACTATCAGTTTTTTCGTGTCGTGAAAACTAACAAGCGTCGATCTTGGTATAAGAATAAATTCTTCATGAATGTCTAATGTTATTTGAATTTTAGCAAAGTCATGCGGGATTCTGCGATGCTTTTTTTCGAACCACAGTAATCAATGTAAATTACAATCTACCACAAACGTGTAAAATAAATTACGAAATTTTAGTGCATATGATTAGAGAATGCAGCATGCTAATCTAAGCATTCTTAGAAATGGCTGAACAGATCAAGAAATTCCACGCTATTTCAAAGAAAAAGTCAATTTACTAAGATCAAATTTGCATTTATAAATTTATATTTTAATAACGCATTTCGTTGCTATTTTCAAAACGAGCTCAAAAAGAAAATGCAAATCATATTTTATGTACTACTGTGTCAATAAATGGGTCTTAATCCTTATAAAAAAAGGCATTGTCAATGTCAAAAAATGTTTAAATAAAAAATTAATATTTTATTAAATATTTTAGCAATTCGTGACCTGACATCAAAACACTGTCGTAATTTCCGGATTCGAAATTTAATACGATACAAAAATATTTCTCGTTTGCTTGAATTCGAAAAAAATTCTTCCTACTAAAATTTTTACTCGTGATCGGATATAAAATTATAAGATATTCAGCTGCAAAATTCGCGGGTGATTCATTTTGATAAATATATTCAACCTTGCTAGGAACATCTGTAAACAATCAAGAGCCATTTGCAAGCCGGCTGCAGCGCGGAATTACGAAAAAATAATTACGACGATACGAAAATGTCGACAGGGAGTGATTTCGTCTCTTTTATTCCTCGAACGATTGGAATTATACGAGAAACTACAATTGGAGATTGGACTGAGGCGAAATCAAACCCAAAAGTGGACTTTTCCCATTGATATTCCGTTCTCGTCTGATTCGATCGCGTCACAGCCTAAGACTTTGTGTGTACGTACGATCGTTACGAGGCTCAGCGTAACTCCGAGTTTACGGCTCAGGTGCAAATTTGTTTTTCTCCTCCACGACTGATTTTATGATTAATACCTATTTTCGTATGGACACCGCGGAATCCATCGTACGAGTTTTGCAATGTGCCAAGGTCGAGTTTCCACCTTTCTCATTGAATTTCCCATTCAGAGAAAAATGAAAAATTCCAACGAAAGTCGTTTTTTTAATTCATAAAATACTTTTGATGAAAAAACGTACGCTAAAATTTTGTACCCAACTCAAACATATTTTAAAACTTTCCATTCGACATAAAGTGCATGGAAATTTTTTTCCAAATTAATTAACGATCGTGAGCATTTACCGCCAATATTTTGTAAAAATAAAAAATTTTTTTAAATTAAATAAGAGTGAAAATGCAGATTTTATGAAATTGGGAAATTTTTAGCCAGAATTCTTTTTTCTCTGGTGTTAATTCAGTGAAGATCGTGAGTGATAAATGTTTAATTCGTGATGTGAAGCGGGGTATGAACATTAGCCAGACGGGCTGGACGACTCGCTCTCATTGACCGTTGCCGGGACTGGTTTTCTCGGCTCGGACAATCGTAAGACTTCGGGCAGTGGCGAGATTTCAAGTCAGCACGCGTGTGAGCAAAAGCGTCATGTTCGTTGCCTTTCACTGCGAGATCAGCCGAGAGAACGTCGCTGCTGCATCGCGCAGGAAAAACGGAGGGGAGCAACAGGTGAAGAAGTCTCAATCGCTTTTTCGTTTCTCTTGTCGCGATTTTTAGAAGAGAACAAATTTTAATCAATTTTCTGTGAGCCTTTAAATTTTAATTTACTCTATAATAATTATCCTATTACTTTATTTTTAAAATAAATAAAATAAATTGAACCAACCTAAAAATCAATGTAACAAAATTACTTGAATTTATAATAAATATTATTTGTTAATTGAAAAATAAATTTATTAACAAATGCATATCAAGTTGAAATAATTTTTAAAAACTCGCTAAATATTTAAAATAAAATATCACTATTTTTTCAATTCTAAAAAAATTATTATGAATTTTATTGTTTGAATAAACGAAACAGAATGAAAATCAAAAAACAAATCCATCATCAAAAACCAAATTGTAGTACCATTTTTATAATCATGTCTCTTTGTCATTATTTTCATTGAATAAGAAAATCAAAAATATGTTAAAAAACAAAGATTTACGGGAACAGAATCTCGCGTGTACAATAATGGCGGAACGAGGACGTTGGAATCCCCCTTGATTTCCACTCGACTCTCTTTGTGAACTGCAATGACTTTGTATGTTTACGTACAGGTGAAAGCCCGCAAGTCTCCAAGCTTCAATGGTCGTCGAATCGCGGAAGCGATATTGCAGTCATAGCGATTACCGAGCTTGGCACGCTACCACTGTCATTTTTTCCATTATTTTTATTTTCGTCCTTATATACTCCTATTATTATTTTTATCATAGGAGAAATAGAACGTAGATGGAAAATACTGATTGGAAAAAAATATTTGAGGAAATAAACTAAATTATTGTTCTCAACATTATTTTTCATAAACAATTGTTTTATGACATTCCTCGAAGTGCTGAGTCAGAATCTAACTACTTCGACCTCTGTGGGCTACTGACTCAGCGATCCATTATTCTGATACTCTTGTCCTAATTATTAGATATTATAATGATGAGGAAATTGATTTTCGATCCATCACAGTCTGTCCTAATTCAGAGTTTTCAGAATCCTCAAAAACGTAAATTTAAAAAAAAATTTTTGACGTTTCTAGACCGAATTCATCTCGTACCGATCCGCGAACTTTAATCGAGTCGTTTTTTATTGCAAAATTTAATCTTGTCAGAAGTTCTTCATGAACAACAAAATCGTTAATTCGAAAAAAAAAATTTATTATTATAATTTACGCCAAATAACGATTTTTATTAATTGCAGAAAACTTCGAATCTGATGAAATTTGTTTTACTTCCAGAAAAATAAATTTAAAAAATTCCAGTCGATCGTTTCAGAAGATACATGCAAAAATATGTAATATTTGTAATATGGAAAATCTAAAATGCGTACTTTTGAAAAATTAAAAATAACAAAATGTGAAAAATAACGTACTTCGTTAGACCATTGCTCCAACTGAACATTTTCCTAATCCTCTCGGCTTGCGGATCGTCCTTCATGGTCGCCATTGTCTCCAAGATTTTTTAAAACCGCGTAATTCGTATATTGCTCCTCACATATGTCACTCCACGAAACCCGATAATAAAATGGATCCCCGATAGATCCGTCAACTTGTCTCAGCGATTGCACATTGTTCTACGAAAATATTCGTCTTCTCGCATTCACGCGGAACGTCGGTGAATATTTTTCCAAGAAAAAGTCACTCGGTTATGTACACGACGATGATTCGAAAGCTGAAAAGAGAAGAAAAATAAAATTACTCAAAAATGTATTAATTAAATATTTTATTTAATTATACTAAGAATACAACTTCTCTCGTATTTATTTACTCCGAAAAAAATTGATTTTTATTTTTCATTTTCTATTATGTAAAGTTGAGAAATAATTTTGTTGTGGCAGATACAAAAGCGCAGTAAATGTCTCAAGTAATTTATTATCTCGAATGAATTTTTTTTTTCATTTCAAACAAAAGAACATCTAAAAATCTCGAGAGTGGTTTGTTTTATGAATATGTTGAATTTTTTGATTTTTTTTTTAATTTCCATTTTTACGTAAAGTCATCACAAATTTGTTTCTTCATGAACAAAAGTGAGTGATAAATGCCTCGATTAATTAAGTACAGAGATAAAGGGTCGACTCAACCTCGTCTAATTTCTTCCTCATCGTTTAGTAATCGTAAAAATTTGCCAGGGAGTGTAAACGCTATTAGAAAGTGCATTCGGTTTGCTCGTGCGACAAACCCACATCCACAAAACCCGTATACGATATTCACATTCCACATAAATGTACGAACACACACTCACGTACTCTCTCTTTCTTTATTTACCGCGTAACTCTTCGAAACGTCACAAGAACGAGAATCGCAAAGAATTTGTGAACCAGCATTTAGTAAAGAAAAATTATCCAAGAATTTTTACACGTATGTAATGATTTTGTCTATTCAATTTGATTGACGAATTGATTCACAAATTTGAAATATTGTAATTTTAATTGTAGTTTCATTGAAGAAATTCTTTTAAAATCCATAAAATTCTTTCTTGTTTTAAATTGTTATTTTTTCGTTGTATTAATTTTATTTTTTGTTTAAAATTGTAGTTTCATTTTAAAAGTTCTTTTAAAATAAATAAAAATTGTTTCGTATCAAAATTTTTGAAAATATCGAAACTTTCTGAAAAATTTTCAAAATTTTCGACATTGAATTTTCGAATGAATCGTCAAAATTCTTTTCAGTAAAAAATCCAATCGATTTCTATAATTTTTTATCAACGTGAGATATTGAAACACAAAAAGTTGACTCATGTCATTATAATCTTTCAAATAAAAGAAAAATCTCAAATATAGACAAATTTTATGAAGTCGGATTGAATTGTCTAAAAAAAAGTGGTAGACTCTTTAAAATCATTCCATTATAGTCTCGATCCAATTGGTGGGATCGAAAAGTGAATGACGTTGCAATTTTGGGAGGATCGATAAATTCTCGACGAGCAACGTCCAGTTTTTGTCTCGATTCCATTTTCACCTTGCCATCCACGTGTTCAACAAAACAAAACGTTGGACCAGCATTTACACATCTTTTTTCTCTATTTTCTGTATAAAAACTGCAAGTCACACAAGGTTTTTTGATCGCTGTGTTTTCGTCGATCTTTTGAAATTCTCTAGTGCACGACGTCTAAAGTTTACATCAACACGTTTTTTAGAATTGAGAAAAAATTGTTCGAGAAGACGAAATCTGAGACAATTCGAAAAATAAGCCAGTATAATTACAATTGTCAGAAATTTAAAATATTCGGTTCTAAAAAATTTGGTACGGAGGATGGAAAATTGAGTACTCTCTTCAAATGAGGTCAAGGCCATACTCAAATGCTCGGCCAGCATAAAAAATAGCGTACAATTACGAAGCAGTCGTTCCTATAATTATCACACGTAATAACCATTCAATCTTCATTTCCATGTTGGAAAAAATCCTTTGATAAATAAACATCGTTGTGTATAATTAAATCACAACCAAATAAGAGACAATATTGCAAATAAATCAAATTAAATAAATAATATCCTTGTAATATTATTCGAATTTTCAAATAATTTGAATTTAATATTTAAAAAAGTATCGAAAAATTGAACATCGTCCAGGATTTACTTCCCTGGGAGAAAGGACCTCTCGTGAAAGTTAATTCATTTTCATAAAAATGAGTGCGTGTGCAAAGTCTGTAAGTCATAATATAATAAATCAATATAATAAAAATAAATGAAGTTTTCTCCAATTTCTTGAAGGAGACCGAAAATGAAATGAAAAAAGAAAACCTCTCCGGAAAATAAACAAATTATTATTCTAAAATTTAGTTCAGGACAATATATTTCACTTTTATAATCAAAGAGATCAAAATTGTATATAAAATAAACGGAGTAGTGTTAATTTGAAACCAAAAATACGTGCGAAAAGACGGCATGAAAAATCTTCAAAAAAACGTCTTCCTCTTTCACTTTCGTTTCTCGCATGATACCGAGCGTCCTACTTTTTCACAGAACAAAACGATGTCAAGAACTTTTACCGTTTTATGAAATTTTCAAATTGCTTCCTCTCTCGCCCTCGATCCAACTTTTTTGCTTTCTCGAAATAGTTTTTGAAAAATATCCGACCCGAGAAAAAAATATTCAACCGCAAAATAATTCCCGTGGACGGAAATTTTAATCATCAGAAAAATGTAACCGGATGGAATGAAAATATTCTCGATCACGTGGTATAAAATATTTGTCATTTCAGTGAGAATTTCTCATCGACGTTAACAAGTTTTTCGCTCATTTCGCGTGGAAAATCGAAGCGAAACTCCGTCGGCGTAACCAGAATCCTGATCGGAGCAACGATTCTCGCGTCTGCGATCGGCGCGGATCGAGTCCTTGATAAATCCTTCTGAGGTCAACAAACTTATGACAAACACTCATTTTCCGTGGCACGCTAATTGATCCGACTAATTGCAAAATACATTCGATAAATTTCGCGGGAAACATCACGAAAGAATTTTCAACTAAAAAAAAAAATGATCACGACGTAAAAAAACTGCTCATTTTAAATCACGAAACAAATGAACGTGAAGTAACAAATGTTTCCGTTTCACAAAATAAAATGACACAAAACAGTTTATGTTCCTGATGAGAAAATTGTTGACGTAAAATCGTCCGAGTGAGTCAAAGACGAAGGAAAAATGAGCGAGCGCGACGTATTTAACTAATATTTGCTTACCAGAAGCGTGATTTTAAATGTACATATTATATTTGTTTTGTTTACCATCAAGGTAAACACAACGAAATATTAGTATAATAATAATGAGATTTGAGGTAATTGCACAATGAGAATTTGTACCGTGTTCACGCGTTGCTTCGTGCCCGGATGTACGAGCGAGTATCACTTCTGCGGTAGTGAATATAAAAGAGAAAATTTAAAAGAGCGTGTTAAGTAAAATTGAAGATTCCGATGTAAAACTAGGGAGTGATGGAAACTGGTGCTGCGAACCGTCCGAAAGTGATTCCAACACTGAGAGAACGAATCGAAGATCGCCGTTGAGGCCGATGGAAAAATGTGTCCGCTCTCACGATCGCCGCGCGCTCTTCACATCCCGGGTGCGCTCTCTTCCAGTTTTACTTGTTGCGCCCAGTTACCGCTCGACGCGGAGAGGCGCGAGCTCCGCGCCCGGCGAGTTCCTTACGTTCATCATTTTTTTTTTCGTTTTTCTTCTCTCACGATTGTCAGAAAATTGTGAAAAATCGAAATTGAGCCAAAGTTCGTAAATTTGGAGGAAAAAAAGTTAGATTGGATGAGGAAAGAAAATTTATCAGGAATCTTTGATTAAGGGTGTACTGAAAATAACTCGAACCGGTGGTAAAAATTTGATTAGTCACTAATAATAAAACTATAAATTGTAAAATGTTAATGTTTTTTTTTCGTTTTTCTTCTCTCGCGATTGTCAGAAAATTGTGAAAAATCGAGATTGAGTCGAAGTTCGTTATTTTGGAGAAAAAAGAATTAGATTGGATAAGGAAAGAAAATTTGTCAGGTATCTTTGATTAAGGATGTACTGAAAATAACTCGAAATGGTGGTAAAAATTTGATTAGTCACTGATAATAAAACTGTAAATTGTAAAATGTTAATGTTGCTATTCTGCAAATTTCAACGCAATTCAGTAAATCATTGAAAAGTTAATAAATTGAATATTACACGTATTCTTATGCAGATTCATGAAAAAACGAAATTATAATAAATTATAAATATCTCAAAAACGGTAATAGTTACTTGTTCATTATTTCTCCAGATGTTTAAATATTCAAGAGCCTTTCTGCCGAATTTCATTAACTTGTACCAGTTTTTGAAAACACATCGATTTATGACAATAAACAATTTTACTCTCTGAAAATAAGTAAAAATTGATTAAAACGACGAGGTTTTGTTGATAATTTTTTTTCTACTGTAGCAGTACACATAAAAAATGTTAATAACCGAGTTTAAACAATTTTGTCCAATTTTTTATGATATGAACATTTTTAATGATACATTAGAAACCTACTGAGTATCATTCTAAATATCATAATAAAAAATTTTAAATTTCGAAAAACAAAATTTTAACAATTCAGTATGGAAAAGTCACTTCTCTCAGAGATTGTTTTTCAATTTCTAAAATGAATTTGTCCTTGATTTGCATTTTGATTTTATTATATGTTTCAAACAAGTTTAATTTGTGTGATAAATTGCGCATATTTCGCTACAATTTATTTTCGAACTTATAAAAAATCTCAGATTTGAAATTTCTAAAAATATTTTTTATCTTTTTTTCGTATCGAAAATGTTTTTAATACAAAATATGTAATTTTTAAAAAAGAAAACTGAAATAAATCGAGATTAAGAACTCAAGAAACGTGAAGAAATCATTTCTGTCTTGCATTATCAATTCCAGCGCGTCTAATCGAGCTTCACTCTCGTATTTTGCATCGTACGGCAATGAAATGCCATAACGTTTTACGCGCCAATTCTCGTGATCCTGTTTTCTATGAGCGAACTTAACATCGATGCAAACTCTCTTCCTTCCTGCGAAGTCAATGATCGCCTCACGATTTGTACTCTCACTTTACTTTCCGCACACTTTGATCAATTTACCCAGGTGTCATTTGACGAGTTCCTGTGTACCAAAAAAAAGAAAAATTGCCCTCGCTTATGCATGAATGAAAGATATTATTTATCGATTTAATGACCCACAACGACACATTCCACAATTTTTTATTTTTTATTTCTAATTATTTTAAAAATAGTTGTCATTATAGCTAAAATTTTTTTATGCAAAAAAATCTTCAATTTATTATAAATTCAGTATATTATAAATTTTATATGCTTTCGTCAAGGCGTAAAAAACTTTTATTACATACTTTTAATTTTAAATTCTTATACAAAATAAAATTCAGTACTTTGCGAAACAAAAAATATCCTTCAAGAAGATTTTACCACATGGCCAAAAACTTTGAGTCGCGAGAATCCACCGTCAGGGGCGATGATGACTTTTAAATGACTCAACGGTCCTCGCCATATGAGATCCTCGACAGTGCAGTCCTGAATCGCGTTCGCAGAGAGCTTGAAAAAATTAGAACATATATGTATTTTCAATACATTTTCTGATTTGACATTAATTTGAAACTTACCTTTGTTGAAGGTAAAACCGTCATCCATTTTTCCTCCGATGTCGAAGAATTTTTGTCGGTTTTAAAACAACCTTCGATTCTGAGGCTGTCGGGAAAATTGCCTTTGAAGTGAGTCGTTTCAATTACGATATTTTCCACGACTCCTGGATGGCCCAGTCTAAAAATTGCCCACTCATCGCCAGTGACCTATAATCAAAAAAACATATTTTATTTTTTTTATATTTCATTTTTATGATGTAAATGTATTACGTATTTTCATGATGTGTAATTAATTTTTTTTTAAATTAATTTTTATTAATATCATTTCTTTTATTTCAATTAAACCATAAAAATTTTTTTAAAATTTCTACACAATTTCCAGTTAAAAGAATTTTTATGTTTGTTTCAAATGTTAATCGAAAATTTTAACATAATTTTTCGAAGATTATAAAAAAC
Source organism: Cremastinae sp. B BG-2022a (assembly GCA_030522605.1). Lineage (NCBI taxonomy): Eukaryota > Metazoa > Arthropoda > Insecta > Hymenoptera > Ichneumonidae > Cremastinae sp. B BG-2022a. Next base: position 13,659 of record JAPYYX010000994.1, read on the forward strand.
CTTGTTAAGATTAGAATTCAAATTTCTACATCAGATTTAAGCACGATGAGAGGTTTTCCATTTGTTTTTAATATTTTGGATGCTGTGAATTTTTTTTCAATATCGAAAAGTCTAGTGTGTATCATAAGTTCTGTATTTATTCGTGAATTGCATAAATTGACGAATTTCCGAAACTCAAGCAGCTTGCATTATTCAACAAACCTGTATAATTCCGGAATCATCAATTTTAATAACCGGAGGTCGATCGAGCCTCCGAGCGGTTTCCCAACCATCGGCCATGTTGATCGGCTTTCCAGCCTTTATCAGATTTCGGGGGTGACCGTAATGCGCGTTGCTGTAATTTTCGCATATCCCGCCGTTCTCCATGGCTACCAGGTCGATCGGAAATCCAAGCGATACGCGGCCCCAATCCGGCGAAGTTTTACCGTAAACTCGCAATCTCGCGATTCCACCGTCCGGATAAATATTCAGTCGCAAATGCGTCCACATTTTCTTCGATTTTATCGGAAAATAGGATTTACGGCTCATCGGATAACCAGGCTTCAATTCAGACATCGGAACTAGAATTTCCCAATCCTAAAAATGAAAAATAAATTTTTAAAAAACTCGTATATGTAACGATTTTAAAGATGTACTGGAGATAACTCGAAACGTGGTAAAAATCTGAAAATTTGACCAGTCATTGATAATAGAAATCTGATGCTTGTATGCAAATATCAACGCAATTCACTAAATCGTTTAAAAGTTATAATAAATTGAATATTATGTTATGCAGATTTATCGAAAGCGAAATTATAATAAATTATATATATCGAAAAAATGGTAGTAGTTACTTGTAAATTTTTTCTCAAGATGTTTAAATATTAAAGAATTTTTCTGCCAAATTTCATTAACTTGTACTAAACAGTTTTCAAGAAATTATCGACTTATGACAACAAAACGAATTTTCCTCTCTAACAGAGTATATACATAAAAATTGATTAAAACGATAAAGTTTATTTAATAATTTTTTTCTACTATCAGTACACATGAAAAATGTTAGTAACCGAGCTTAAACAATTTTGTCTAAAATGTTTGTTTTTTAATTGTTTAAACAATGATTAATATGAAAATTGTTAATAAAATATTAGAAACCTATTGAGTATCATCCGAAATATCACAATAAAAAATTTCAACTTTCGAACAGAAAAACAAAGACTAAATTTTAACAATTCAGTAACGAAAAGTTCTTTTTGTCATAGATTGTATCACCAATTCATTCTCAAAAAAATATCACAAAAATATTGATGATTTTGAAATTATGAAATTTTTGTATTCAAAGTTAATCGCACCTCCGACTGCAGAGTCGCAATTTTTTGTAGATTGTCCTCACTCGCCGAGCTCCCCATTGCGCTGCGTCTCTTAGGAAATATATTTTCATCTATAGCATAAAAAGAATTGCTTAAAAAATGATTTTGACGGTAACGAGGCTCGTAAAATTTACGTGCTCGAGAGATCGTAAAGCGTGTGCATTCGCGACGATGAGGAAAAAAGAGAGATAGAGAGAGAGAGAGACGATATGTCGAAAGACCAAACGATTTAGCAAAAATTTCGTAATTTCGAGTTTATAACCTATTCCTTTCAATTCAGCTCCTTGTATGGAAAATCTCGGTGCGTAATTTCCCGTGAAATAGGCCGTGTCTAAACAAAATCCCTCGATCGTCGATCTTTGACCGAGCGCTATTATCGTCCAGTCGTGTCCGGCTCGTCTTTTTCTTCGCGTTTCCCAACCGTCCATCCATTTTCCGTACTCGGTGAAAAGATTCTCCTTCCATTTTGGCTCATCGTCCTTCGGTGTTTGAAGTAAATAAATGATAAATGAATTAAAAAAAAAAAAAAATTTTAAATATTTAAAAATCGTTTTACCTTTAGAAGATTTTCAGCAACCGCAAAAAAGTCATCCGTCGCGAAAATAATTCTTCCACCGCTCTGAAGAATTCGATAATAATATTAATAGCTCGTCTCCGGTACGATAAGGCGAGAGAACCCGATTCGAATTTCGATAAAATGAAACAAAATAAAAAGGAAACCGGAATTGCATCGAAAAATAAATTGATCACTCGAATTTCACGTGATTTCTTTTTTCCTTTAAATTTAAATCCGACAGATAGCAAAATCTTTGTGTGCGCTTTTTTCATTTATTGGATTTTATTTCTCTCATTAATCGTAAAAACTTGAATATACAAGCCTGGATCGCGCGCGCTCGCTCGTGCGTGTGCGTAAGCGAGTCCGAAGACGACCAGCAGACATTTCTCTTTTGGTGAAATCACGCAAATGTTTCTCCCATACTAAATGTTAATTTCTCGTATCGGAGCGCTCCCTGTGTATAAAAGTTTGGAAAAAAACGCTCCAGACGCTCACGTTGGAGTGATTTAATTAAACAACGCCTTTCGAAAGAATTTTTTAAAATCATTTTCTTTCAATTTGGCTACTTTTTTTGTCAAGTATACTTTTTAATCGAATTTCCTTCAAGTTTCTCTTATTTTACTTTCAAAAAATAAATTCAAAATTTTTTATGAGTTTTCCAGAAATTTTTAATCGACTTGCACTGTATTTTAAAATTATTTTAAATAAATTTTTTAAAATTATTTTCTTTCAATTTGGCTACTTTTTTTGTCAAGTATACATTTTAATCGAATTTCCTTCAAGTTTCCCTTATTTTCATTTCAAAAACAAAATTGAAAATTTTTTATCAGTTTTCGAGAAATTTTGAATCGACTTGTATTTTAATTGATATTGAAAATTTAAATATTCAATAATAATTAGAAATCGAAAGATCGATAATCGTTCCGATACTAAAATTCCTGAATTTACAAAATTCCTATTAAATATGATTTTTTTTTCTCTCACGTTGGCAGATGCAAGTTCGTTTCTGTCGATAAAATCCAAGCACTCGTTTCCATTCGTAGTCGCCATCCTTTGTCTATGGAGACGCGCGTTTCAATCGGCAACTTCTCGAGGTTCGAGTCGTCAACAGACTGCTCGAGTTTGACGAACTTCGGAGAAAAAAAAATAAAGCAGACATTTCTATCTCTTACTTCATTATTTTATCCTGTAAGTCGCAGACTTATCTCCTCGGGTTAAAGTACGTCTTGTTGAGAATAAGGTAAAGAGGAAGATTGCGAGAAATCAATGAACACGTGTTCAAAAAACTTTATTTAATTTTTAACGTCATATTCATTTTTTCCCGACGATCGTATGGTCTAATGATAACTTTTTGTTTACAATGAAATTACTTCAATGATGTTTGCTCCACAAAAAAATGAATAAAATTTTTCGATAAGGACGAAATAACTGAACTTCATTGTGTTCAGTTCAAGTGTTTTCCATTTACTATTACAATTATGCATTAAGTGATCTCTGTATCAAAATAAGAAAATTTTATAAGAAATACACAAAAAATTAAAAAAGTAAAAAAAATTGCTGGAAATCGATGAACTGGCATCGAAAAAACTTGACATATAATTTTTTTGAGCTGATTGTATTGTATGTGATGATAATTTTCTATTTACATTTTAAAAACTACAGTGTAGCCCTCATCATAAAAAACAAAATTATTCAATAAACACCGAACTGAACTTCATCATTGCTCCATTAAAATGATTCTCATTTATAATTACAATCATGCTTTGAAGTACGCAAGGTAGGAAAAATACATGTAGATCACATATTAGAGAATTAAAAAGCGATAAGAATTCGATGAAACTGAAAGATAATTTTGTTTAATATCAAACAATTATCAGTACCACTTTTTTTAACTTTCATTCATCCTGATTGTTCTCAAGTAATTTAACAATGAAATGAAGACTTTCACATGAACAATATGCAACAAAATGGATTACGCTATAAAAAAATTACTAATCATATAAAAAAAATTGTGTAAAAAATTTATTTCTATTGTACAATACTTTAAAATTATTTGCAAATATTGAGAAAAATTTTCTGTACATATTCTTCATTGGAGAACATTTGGTCCACACTTTCTCATATTTTAATCATCTTCCCTTATAACAGTGAATATTTTCACATAAACTGTATGCAACAAATTGTATCGTGCTATGAAAAAAAATAATAATTATGAAAAAACTGTGTAAAAATATGTTTTTATTGTTCAACATTTTAAAATTACATATATGCAAATATTCAGAAAAATATTCTGTGGATGTCTCACATTGAAGAACGTTTAGTCCAAACTTTCTCACATTTTAATCTTCACTTATACCAATAAAACGAACGGAAATCATTGTTATGTATTTTTCAAGATATTGACCATCTGTCGGACGATTTTTTCGCTCGTTACCATGACGTATCGTCCGTTGCTGTCGTCGGTATCGCCGATTTTGACGTTATTAGCACCAGCTCCGAGGTCCATGCGAACTTTCGCAGAAGCGTGGAACTCTTTGGCTCCGGTCTGGAATCTGAGAGCTTGAATATTCGTCGGATTAACACCACTTCCGGGCATGATGACAATGCGATCTGCAGCCCGGTCGACGAGTCTCTTTATTAGCTCGACGCCCTCGAGGGCTCGATCTTTTTGCCCCGAGGTGAGAATCCTCTCAAATCCAAGGTCGATTATCGTTTCGAGAGTCTCGAGAGGAGAAATCGCCTCGTCGAAGGCTCGATGAAACGTAACGGGTCTCGGTTTGGCCGCGTCGATGATTTCACGACAGAAATCCGAGTCGATACTCCCGTCCGGTCTCAGGGCGCCGAAAACGTAACCATCGACGTCATGATCCGCCAAAATTTTGACGTCGTGGAGCATCGCGTTCATTTCATCCCTATTGTAGACGAAATTTCCTGATCGAATTCGTATCATGACGTAAATTTTAATCGAGTCATTGTACTCTTTGATGAATCGGACGAGTCCAGGCGTCGGCGTCAATCCACCTTCTGAGAGCGACGAACAAACCTCCAGACGAGTCGCGCCTCCCGCGATCGCGTTTTTCACGGATTCGATAGAGTCTACGCAGATTTCCATCTATATTTGTAAATTGTGAGAGAAAAATTGTAAATTGTGAGAGAAAAAAAATTTGAATGAATGATAAAATATTACAATAATGAATTTTGCTTAAGGGGTTTCGGTAGTAAACATGAAAATGATAAGAACATGATGAAATTTGGACAGAATGTTCTTCTATGAAAAATTTGAGAGTATTATTTTTTTCAAAATTTTCGTCCTCATATTTACAGAGTAATAGAACAACAAA